>PVIA01008406.1:0-72109 GCA_004024845.1 Tonatia bakeri | reverse complement strand
CCAGCCCAAGGCTATAGGTATGTTAAATGACCATGCCATGGATTAGCTGCAAAGCTGCCCTGCATGTTCTTGCTCTGTGTGCCCCTTCCCCCAACTCACACCTGTGGTGGGGGGAAGAGGTAAAAAAAAACATCTTAGAATCTCTGGACACCTTGAGTTCTGGGCCCCATTTCAAATGTCCATTTGGGGTCCCCCCCCCTTGGCTGCACCCTGTAACAGACCCACTTTGTCTGGATCCTGTAGTCTCAATGACAGCAGCGCCCCGGGGCCAGGCACAGCCCTGAGCACCTTCCACGCAGTGACTCACTTAACCAAGCCAGGGGCTGTGGTGTGGGAGCTGAGATCAGCATCTTCAAGGGGGGGCACTAGGGCAAGCGTGACAGGGCAAGTCACCCAAGCTCACACCGCTGGCGCAGTCCCATCTGAACTCAGACAGACCGGACAGGGCTCCAGAAAGCCATCTGCATTCTCCTGGCCCAACGTCTCCTTGCCCATGGGAGGCGAAAACTAAAGAACAAAAGGAACTCCTTATTAACGAGAAAATGGGCTGACAGGAACCCGAAGGCCATGACACCCTCAGATGGAAGAGAAAACGAAACCGCAGAGAATAAAAGCCTGTGGCCTGCACGTGGAGTTTGAAGCCATTTGAGATACCTAATAATTAAGAAAGAATGCTCCAGAGAACACAGGTGAAGGAAACGGCTCCAACCAGATCAGAGGCCACTGTGGGAACCTCATCAAAAAGCCACAGTGGAAGCCTTACCCTGAAGGACACATCGGGGTGGGGACAGTAAGTTAAGTGGTCTCAGCCCCAGAGGCCCTCCCCGTGCCAGATCCTGTCTCCCCATTTTGTGTGGAGGGTGAGAGGAATTGGTGGGCGACACAGGGGAGGAAAAATTCTCCTCTACCCTCTTCGGGTCTCTGGCAGGGCCCAAGAATTAAACTGACACGAGACAAATTAGCAGGAGAAGTACATAAAATTTTATTAAATTTGTACATGCCCATGGGCACCTTCGCAAGGGACTGAAGCGCCAAAGGAGTCGCCTGGGCAGGAAGCTCGCACACCTTTTAGACGCAGAAACAGCACATTCATGAAAAACTGTACAGACAAGGAGGTTCCAACGAAGGATGGCAAGGAGTGAAGAAGTAACTAGGAAGATAAAGGTTAATTTAACAAGATTTTTGGTACCGATTTCTCAGCCCCAACCCCCAAGTTTGGTGATAGAATATCTTCCTTCCTAATGGAATAGGAGAGGGTGCCTTCCACCTGGGAGTTTTATCTCCTGTTCTCAGTTAAAAAAAAAAAAACAGGGTCGGAGTGTCCTTGCACCTGCCGTTTTTTAAGTGCCTTTAATTCAAAATAACCCATGTGCCAACGTGGCAGACACTGGGGTGACACATTCTGGCTTCCCTGGGGAGGGGGTGAGAGTCGGCGTGGCAATGGCGTCGGTGGTAGGAGGCGGTGGTAGAACGGAAGCTCCCCTCCCCAGGCCTCCTGGGTTCTCATTTCTTCCGTGGATCTCCGTTAAGCCCTTCAGGAAGGTACCTGAATTCTTTCTGATCACAGTAAAGTTCCATCAGACCCTATTTCATTGATTCTAAAGTGCACACTTCTTACAACTCTACTTGGCGGGGTCCTCTCCTTCTTAGCGGTATTTCTGTAACAATGATGGCATCTGAGACTCCGTCATCCGCATAACAGTGAAAAGCTCTAAGCTGACAGCCAGGGATTTGGAAGCGTAGGGCAGGAAAAAATTATTTTTCCTCTACCCTTCTGAATGCTCAGCTGAGGTCTCTTGTGTGCCAGACAGATTAACAAGAGAAAAACAGACAGAAGCTTATTAACCCGTCCACCTCAGTAACTCCCCGGAGATGACTCAGCCCACCACCTTAAACACATCTTCAGCTGAACACAGAAGACGGCGGGGTGGGGGAGGGTCGTCATGGGAGGCGACCAGGAGGAGCATGGGAAACAAGGGTAAGGTTGTTGTGCGGATTCCAGTTGCTGCCTGGTTCATGGATGAGTTTCTTGTGCTTTAGAGCTATCATCCCCTTCTCCCTGGGACGCCCTTGCAAATGGAGGTTTCTTTTAGGAATGCGCATTTCTCCGACAAGAGGGCCACTTCCACTCTGCTGTTAGAGTTTCCCCTGTGTCTGCAGTTTTTCAAAATGATCCTTCTGCCAAAGACACATATATCTTGGGTGGTGTGTTCTGCTGCCCTTAAAAAGCATCCCTGTTTTTTATTGCTAAGGAGTAATAGAACTCCCTGAAGACATCTGGTGCATCGCTTTTTTTGTCGGGGTGGGGGGCGGGGAGGGTTGATGGGAGGGGAGGGTCATAGGGAATCCACCCTGCATAAATTTGTTTTTTCTAGAGTAATGCTTCAGATAATTAAGTGAAAACATATTTTAGGTGGCATCTATTGAAAGCCAGGGTCCTTATGACTTTTGACTGAATTTAGCTTTAAATCCCAGCTCTCGAAATCATCTCTCTCAGACTCCTGCATTTCCCCAGATCAACAGCACCCCCGAGGCAGCAAAAGACCACGGCTGAGATCTGACTAATGGTCACGGGCCAGACCTCTGGCTGGCTCCAGATAACATCTTGACTTAAGTTCTGTTTCAGCTTCTGGGCCCTAAGGTGGAATGACCTCCTGGCTGCTTGCCCAGAAACTAGACAGAAGGACAGGGAACAGACCTCAGAATTGTCCTCGAGACCTGAAGAAATGATTCATTACCCTTACCTCATCTCCAACCAATCAGCTCCCAGCACAATCCCAAATCCCCTAACCCATGGTGTCTTGTGATTTTTCCCTGTGTAATCTGTAACCTACACGCCATGGGGGAATTCAGGCTTTTGAGCGTTAGCTTCTCATTCTCCTGGGGAGTGCCATTCACAATGAAAGAGCCAACACTCATTCACTGCAGTTCTCGGCATCTGGCGTTAGGTTCTGCCAGCGCCCAGTGGATGAGCTCTTTGTATTCGATAACACTATTGTGAGTATTTTCAGGAGGATCAAACAATGTAACAAAGCATTAATTGCAACACGGCACAGGGTGACTTCTTAAAGTGCGACTTCAAAAGAGTAAACATAATAGAAACAGAATTAAAGCAAATGAGGCTCTTTTAGCTTTCCTTTCTGCACAAAATTGGAGTAATTAAGTACAAAGGTAGTATGATCAGCAATCACACGGAAATTGGCAGGGACACATATGGGCTATTCATTGCCACCCCGGAACGCTCTCTTAAGCTCCCAGGACGCTACACTTTCCTGACCCCGGCGGCCCTCCCTCTCTCACCTCTCTTCTGCTGACCCCTTTCTGACTTCCCTCTTCCCTCCTGGACCCATCTGTGGTTCTCCGAGCTCCGACTTCAGCCCTCTTCCTCCTTTCACAGAGATGAGATGACACAGCCTCTTGGCACATCACGTCTCACAGAGCCAGAAGCCTGGTGTCACCATCGGCCAGCTGGGGGTCTGGCCAAATGATTTAATCCCTCTGAACATCGCTGGTCTCACCTTTCAAAATGGGTAAAGGAACACCTACTTTATAAGGTTTTAATAATGAAGAAATAGAGAGATTGCTTCTGAAATTCCTGTTGCTCTATATTTCACAAAATAGAGAGATAGGCATCCACATTCTAGGACTTCCTCCAAACTCCTGGATAATTTCAAATATCTTTTCTCTCCTGGACCTCTCGCCATGCCTCAGTACTGTTTTAAGGATCTAATCGGCTTTATTGACTGATTCATGGATCAGGTAGCATCCTAGCTAGTAAACAGAGAGGCACTGTGAGAAGTTGTACACAAATGGAAGGTTTAAAGAGGCAGAAACTGGCTAGGACAAGAAAGTTATTAGCAAAAGAAAGGAAAGGGCTGTTTCAGGCAAGGGTACTTTTGGGGGGACACTTCCTGTCTCACAAGTGTTGATGGGGAAATTCTGGACTGATTAGCTTAAGGTCACACTCCTGGGAGGGACCGAAGTAGCCTTTAAATCCTGGTTTGTTGTCCTGGAGATTAGTGACTTCACCTTGGACCCTCTGTTTCTTTTTTTAACAGGACCACATTTGTATTTTTCCTATTATTGGAGTCAAAGACACATGAAACAACACTTCCCACCGCAATCGTGTGTGAGTGTACAGTTCAGTAGTGTAAAGTACACTCACCCGGTTGAAAACCCATCTCCACACCTCTTCCCAGCTTGCAAATCTGAGTGGTTTAGACTCATTAAACCATTTCCCCTCCCCCAACCCAGCCCCTGGCAACTACCATTCCATCTGTCTCTATGAACTTGACTGCTCTACGTACCTCACATACGCTGAATCACACACTATTTGTCTTTCGAGACTGACTTATCTCACTTAGCATAATGGCCTCAAGGTTCAGTCCTGTTGAAGTGCGTGTCAGAACGCCCTTCCTTTTTGAGGAAGAACAGTATTCCATTGTGTGTGTAGACTGCACGTCCCTTATCCCTTCTCCCACGGGTGGACACTCGGTTCGCCCCCATGTTTCCATGATTCTGTTAAGTAGAGCCCAGAGGGCGAGATGGTGAATTGTGGTTCAAGGGCAGACCATAGGAGAAATGAGCACAGAGAAGTTCATTCCTCACGGGTCCTAGAGGAAGTGCACAGCAGGCCTGGAGGGCCCCATGGGGAGGAAAAGGCAGGGTGCAGGCGAAGAGAGAAAGGGGCAGGATTTGGGGCACATGCCCTTATCAGATCAATGGGTGGAGGGCTTCGGGGTTCCTGGGCTAAGCCCGGACTGGTCAAGCTCACCCAAAAAGGGCCAGCTTTTGGTGAGCTCCATGAGGGTCTTGTCTGAGGGGTGCCCAGGGCTGGAGGAAGCTTTTCTAGAGAATTCTCTTAGGAGGATCTCCTCTTGGGAAAAGAAATCACGGTCATTATGTTCATATTGGATATGATTTTCTCAAAGATATGCAGTGAAGTCGAGGGGATTTTGCACTGGCCATCAAGATCCTGGATGTTTTGACTTAGTGGGTTCGTATCTCAAATAAGATAAAGTAGTTCAGACGTAGTTCTTACATCCCACACCCCGTGCATCTGCTGACCACAGAGTAAGTTGGGCAGCTGCGGACACCACCCTCCTGATGTCACAGCCTAGAAAGAGGAAGGTCAGCTGAGTCAGCTCTGGAGGGGCATGTGGGGGAGGGAGAATGCCCGCAGTGAAAGGAGTGGCCCTGGGGACTGCTTTTGGGGAGCTCTACGCTCATGTTGTTTGCATGAAGACATCCGTCTGCCCACCCCTTTGACTGTCTTCCCGGATAAATCTTTGCAGGGGTGACCAACCTTTTGGGGTCTCTGGGCCACACTGGAAGAAGAGTTGTCTTGGGCCACACATTAAATATACAAACACTAATGAAAACAAAAAGAAGTCTCGTAATGTTTTAAGTAAACTCACAATTTTGTTTGGGGCTGCATTCATAGCCATCCTGAGCTGCATACGGCCCATGGGCTGCAGGCTGGACACCCCCTGGTAGGGTATTTCCATCATGGTCCAGATGGAGCCATAAACACAGCATCAGCCTTTGACTGAATCTACCCGGAAAAACCCAGCAGAGTCTCCACTGTTTGAGATTTTCCTACCTGGAACAGGGGTGGGAGAATGCGGGATCAAGTAGCGGCAGCCTCTTTGTTTTCTTTCCTCTCTGTGTGTGTGACAGAAAGAAGCACAGCTCAGGTAACACAGGTGAGCAGTGAGGGGAGGTGTGCATGACTCTGCTCATAAGACACTCTGCAACACTCTCCAAGGTCCCCACTTGCCCCCAATGCCGGCCGACTGTTACTGTTCCCAGCCAAGGTCCTCCTGCACTCCCATTGCGTTGGTCTTCTCTTGTCCCTCAAACAAATGATAACACAGAGCTCTTGATCATGCTGCTTTGCACACAGCGGAGTCCATCCCCACCCTACCTTCCTCCCTTCTTCCTCTCGAGATCCCACGTACCTCTCAAGAAACACCTTCCAGCTCCCTGTGGAAACCTCCTGGATGATTCCAGTCTGCATACTTATCACTGTTTCACAAAGTCCCACTCTACCCAGGACCGCTCCACTACTGTTTAACACAATATTATTCCACATTGATTGATTGATTCATTCATTCATTGACTGGCATGGACCAGATGCCAGCCATGTTCCAACCATCCTCCCAGACCCTCAGTTTGCATTTTACCCAGGCAGATAATTATACAAATAAACATGACATAAAGAATAAAGTGAACGTGTGTCAAAGAGCATTAAGTTCCGCGGCCATTCAGAGAAGAAGGCAATCTGTTCTGACTGAAAGGGTCAAGGAGGACTGTGGAGGCAACTTCCACACTGGGGCTTCAAGGGTTTGGGTTTCTGGAGGTAAAGAGTGAGGAATTCTAGGGAGATTGTGCATGGGGAGCTACCTTCCTGGTGGCTCTTCCCAGCAAAGCAGCTGCTGAGTACTGCTGCCCCCACGTGCAACGGAAGGTGCTAGAAAATCTTCCTGTGTCTCTGGAGCCAAAGGCTAGAGAAGCCCCTGGGCTGGAGAAGCTGGGTGCCAGAGAAAACGTGAATGCTGAACGAGGCTGATCATCCTGGAACCGGAAAGAGAAACCTTCCCTCCTCCAGCGCTTTCTACTGCCAAGCTTAGCGCTGTGTCAGCTGGCAAAGGACACGTATTAACAGAGCTCCTCACTGTCAGAACAGGGCATGCACGATACACATGGAAGCCACAGTGACAATGACAGAGTACCTGAGCTGCCCCCAAAGAGATACGGTTTATGATTTCTCAGCTTTCCTATTAATTTTCATAATGTATTGTTTAAATATTTTCTTCCAGAGGGACTAGAGCTTTAGTTTCAATATTCAGTTGGAAGGTCTATCCCTCAGAGAGTTTTAAGTAGAGAAGGGACGTGATCTGATCTATATTTTAAAAGGATCACGCAACAAGTTGCTTCCATGCTGCAAGGGACAGTGACACAACAGAGTGATCAATTATGAGACAACTCGACGATCCGGCCGAGGAATCTGCTGGCTTTAACAACAACTCTGACGGGGTCTGTGAGGAGTGGCTGGATTTCGGATACGTTGTGAAAGGTCAAGTCTCGAACAGAAAGGACGGGGGCGTGAGAGAAACAGAGGAGTGGAGATGATGACACTATTTTGGCCAGAGTGGAGAAAAGGCTGAAATTTCCTTTCTCCTCTGCTGAGAAGGATCAGTGGGCGGAGGGAGAGAGGAATCGGGAGTCAAATGAGGAGTCTGGACGCGGTAAACTGGAGATGTTGAGTGGATATCCGATTGGAAACTTGAAGCAGACAGCTGGGTGGAAGAGCCGGGAGTTCCCTGAGCCCAGGGCAGAGCTGGATGTGAAAGTTCTCAGACTATCGGTGTTCAGAGTCAGCAGGCTGGATGCTACTCCCAGTCTAATGCTAGAAGGGAATGGACGCCAATGACGCTGAGAAGAGGGACCAGCTCCGGGCTCTAGGAAACTCCACAGTTGAGGTTGGGGGGTAAGAAAAGCCAGCAAAGGAGACTGAGGAACTGTGAAAGGGGCAGTAGGAGGAAAACCAAGAAGGGGTGGTGTCTTGGAAGGGAACTAGAGAAAGTCTTTCCAGAGTGATCCATGCTGACAAATGATAAAAGGTCAAGTGAGGTCACAAGTGAGAACTGACCCTTGGATATGGTTACAAGCCGGTCATGGGCATCTGAGAAGAGCAGTTTTAGTGGAGTAATGGGGCACAAGGTCTAATCCGAAGGGACCCACCAGAAAAAGGCTGGGCCGTCGTGAGAAAGGGGCAGTCTCGACACGACCACAAGACAATCAGAGGGGATAAGGGAGTGCCAGGGCTGGGGGCACAGAATGTTGTCAAAGGCTTTAAGCTCTCAGGACTAACATCATTCTGGGCCGTGGCCACTCTTAGAGTGTGGCTGCCACGGGTTTGCTCAGCTGGCTTAAGTGGAGCTGAAGGAGTTGGGCACCGAGGAAACTGAGTCATTGGGAAGGCCAGCCTTGGGTGGGTTGTGTGTGCCGACACTGGTGTGGCCCAGGGGAAGATGGGAAAGGCACGGGAATGAGCATTGAACCTGGCAAAGCAGGATGAGCCTGCGGCATGAGCTGAGGGCTGAGCGTGGGGGGCGCTCTCTAATAGGAAGGGAACTGCAGTGGATTTTAACTGCACCCAAAATACCCGCCAGCCACTTTCTACATCCCCCGCACCCCCATACCTCCCCTTATCAGGACGGAATGTGTAAGGACCAAAACAGCTGCTTGGAACTTTATGGATTTACCAAAAAGAACAAATGTGTCCTGTAGCGTGGGCCGCGTCATGCCACTCCTCAATGAACTGAGACGGGTGAGTCATGGGCATGAATCACCCACGACATCTGTCACCCTGGGTCTCTGGAGCTGGCCTTGCTTTTTAGGTCTCAGTGTGATGTAGGGGGGTGTGTGCATGCACGCAGATGTGGGTGTTGTCGTATGGCTGGCATTGAGGGAATTTACTACTTTTTAATCTAAAATATTTGGAGGTGAAAAAAAAAACATACCTCATGAGGCTGAATGCTTAAATTTGGCTTCCTTTTCTGTCTTTACAGAAAAGAGATAGTAATAAAATCTGACTCCTGAGCCACCCTCTGGACTTTCCTGAGGCTTGAGGTGGTATTTCAAGTGGGTAGCAGGTGGAAGCTTCAGAATTTAAAACAAGCATGAAATGTACTTCATCCGCTTCACCCAGACCACGTATTTCAGCTCCTGGGAGCTTGGAATCCATGTCATGTAGAATCTCACAGAAGCAGGTGGATCATCTCAGACCACAGATGGTGCCACCTCAAAGCCACAGATATCAGATGCTTAGATAAAAATCACTTATGCACGAAACTTTAAAGACACAGTGTGAAACTCTGGGGCACTGGAATGACACACGTCAAGGATTCAGTGTCAACTCAGCCACAGATCAGCCTTGAAAACTCAGGTTCTTGCCTCCCTGAGATTCTACATCATCTTTTAAAGCAACAGAACTAATAGCACTCAGTTTAGAAGACTGTCGTGATGGTTGAATGAATGGATGTGAGTGCAATCTTCTGACACCAGGCTCAGTAAGTATTGGCTTCTTCCCATTTCCCCTTTATCCTCAGGAGCAAAGCCTATTCTTTGTGCCACAAAACCCCCAAATACATTAGGAAGTGCCCTGGAAATTATATACTGTGTCATTGTATCACTCTAGTCAAAAGCATATAAGCTGCCATGAGGCCCAGGCTGGGTCCAAGTCTCAGCTCCATGACGTACCGAACATGTGAGCTTTTGTAATTCATGCACATGGACCCTTCTGTACAGCGGGGTAAGGACAACCCCACCTCTGACAGCTGTCAGTGAAAAACTGCAATGAGAGAATGCCTACCCAGTGCTCAGCACAGTTCCTGCCACGCCATGAAGTGCTGTGAGCATTTAGAAGATCTACTTCTTCATAATCCTCACTATCCTAATTTTACCCATTAGAGAGAGAGACAGACAGACAGACAGATAGACAGAGAATAATCAAGACCGTTTTGGAGGCCTTGCTTTTTTGTCTTGGCAACAGAAGAGCGGGCCCCAGGCCTTGATCCCATTCTTAGTAGCATGGGCTTTGTGACAAAACGTCCTGGGTAATTCTGATACTCCCCTTCCAGTTGAGGGAACCAGTAATAGAATATTAATAAAGCCAATCTCTCGAAGAGTTTGTTTCGAAGTAGAAAGTTGAATCATCTACACTCTTCCACGAAGGGCGGGATGTTCAACCCACTGGGGGCATCCATGTTGTTCCTTCCGTTTCTCTACCAAAACCTATGCCACGTCTTCTTTCCTCTCCTCTCATTTCCTGCCCTGTCTTAATCCTCACTCTGTTTTTATTCATTTCCTCTCTCCTCTTCTCTCCTGCCTATTAGTCCCTATGGGCTCCTTCAGGGCGCATCAGCGTGGCCTTAAGAAGCTGCCCTTGTTAGTGGCTTATTCTACCACTGCGCCCCCTCTCCGCTCATGGCCCACTGAACCCCAAGTCAGCACTTCCACTGCAATGCTGTTCAGCTGCCCGATTTCCCACAGTGGGGCAGGGAGAGACTCATCCAAGCCCGCCTGCTCCTTGTTTGGGACACTGTCCTACCCAGGTGTTCCCGCTTCCCAAGTGCTTCTTGAACTTCAGCCACATCAAAATCTCCTGGAGGGCTGTTAGGACAGACTTCTGGGCCTTTCCCCCAGATGTGTAAGTCTGGGTCAGAGCTCAAGAATTTAATTCTCTACCCGTTTCCCGGTCGATGCCAATGCTGTTGGTCTGGGGCCCACCCGCTGAGAACAGCTGGTAGAGAAGGAAAAATGAACCTGGGGACCAAGCTCACTTGACCTCATTGTGAATTGGGCTCCTGACAGTGGAGGTACCCAGCCAACTTCTCTGCCCTCCGAGAGGCTCGGTTTTCTCAGTGGCACACAGATGCTGGGAAGAACCTCCCAGACCTGTGTTGAAAGCTAAACAAAGGATTGTCTTGCCAGCCATTAGTCGCCACATGAGTAGCCCTGGCCACCAAGATCAATGCCAGGTGGTGAGTATGGATGTGCAGCCTTGGCTCCTGTGGGGAACGACTTAAATGCAGGGTGTTAGGATTAGGTCACCACCCCTGACACTTCAGCCCCGCCTCCGTCTTCCGGGTCCTCATCCCCTCCCTCCCAAGGGTAGGGAGGGGAATTCCTTCACGCTGCTCCATCTGGAATTTCGTGGCTAATTCCAAGGGGTACATGTTGTTCCCACAAGGAGTGCACTCCTTGCATTCCTTTGTCCAGAAGAAAGAGCGGTCTACTGGGTAGGAAGTGGGAGCGGTAGGGTGGGGAGATCTGGTCTATTTAAAGACTCCCCACTGATGCTCAGAGGCATCTTAAGAAAATGGCTTCATTTCTGGGCCTCGAGTTTTCTCGTAAAGGGAGGAAAGAGGTTCCGTTCTCTATAGGGCTCTTCCGAGGACAGAAAGGTTAGTGTTTGAGAAGCACTTGGAGGTGGGGAGTCGTGTAATCCTATAGCTGGGGAGGCACGTTCTTCCTCCACCTTCGCACGAGCGTTACGGAATGTTTAGGTCCAGCCAGTCGGGCACGTCAAGACTTGATCCTGACCCTTCTGAAGGCCACAGTTGGGAAATATTCAAGATAAATGAGAATTTTGTAAGCACTTTTGCTGAGTCACAACCCCCCTCCTCCCTGAGGTAAAGGGCAAGTGGAACAGTGGGGGGCAGGGAGAGGCCTGACCCAGGAACCTGAACACAGGGCATCTGGGTTGGCCCTGTCTGTCTCACCAGGGTCTACCCCACTGCCAGGTTAAAGCTCTGATGGTATCTGACGCCCCTCCCAGCTCTTTAACACCCCAACATCCTGAACGGACCCATGAGGTCCTCTCCAACGTGGCCAAGAATTCAAAGACGTAGGAAGAATAGCTCTCGTTCCCACTGAGAGACAACAGCATCGCCAGCACCCAGTCCTTTCCACATTCCCTGAGTCACCCATTCACTAGTTCATTCGGGTTTTCTGAGTCCTCATGTGCTGCAGGCTGAGCTAGAGCCGGGAATGGGATGAGACAAATCCTGCCTTCAAAGCACTCAGCTCCAGCTAGAGCGGCAGGTCCAGGAGAAAGGCTGCCCAAGAGCACAGCTCACCCCTCTGTAGCTTGGGAAGGCCTTTGAAGAGCAGAAGGGAAAAATGGGAAACTATGGCCAATAAGCCAAAGGAAAGGGAAAAAAGCGGAGGGAAGGCTCGTCGACTCATCTTGTAGGCACCAGTCTGGTTGCTGTGCGTACATGAAATTATTCATCGTTTCATCAGTGTTAAGAGGTAGATTCCACCCCTCCCCCACCCACAATTTAAAGTTAAGCAAAGTTGGGCATAACACATACCCTCATGTTCCCAGAGTTAGTACATGAAAGGGCCGGAGCTCAAGACAGCACGTGTTGGACGCCAAAGCACTCCCTCCCAGAGACCTGACACTTGACCCGGCCTTGGACCACCGTGGAGATTTCCCCCAGCACAGAGGCGGCTCTTTGAAGTACAGGGAGTTCAGTGAATCAAATCATAACATCAGATCAGATCGGAGGCCACCACTTAAAGGCAGATGCAGGCAGTGTCAGGAGCCAAGGTGGGAAGGCTGGGGGTGGGTGGAGAGAAACCCTGATTTCTGCCCCTTGCTCCAGGCAGCGAGAATCATAGACATAACTTGATCTGGTCTGTGCCCTTGGAAGCTGCTGCTCTGACAGCACCACAAAGGATGGGTTGGAAAAGAATGAGTTCTCCAGGCACCAATGAAATGGTACTGGGGAGGGGAGGGCCTATATAGAGACCAGGGTAGAAACCCAGAAGAGAGAGGATGAGGCTTGAGCCCAGCTCTTGCTCCCGTCTGCAACATTTCAGTAACTACAAGAGGTCCCAGGGAGAGTGTACTCAGAATTCTAAGAGCTGTCAGAAGGCCTATCCAGACCCCTTGGCCAGACCCTGGGGCCACATACTAGGTATGAATTTGAACTAGAAACAGACCTGGTCCTAAAGCTCCAAGGCCCACAGAAGATTCTGATCTCCGTTGGGAAAAGCCCAGGGCAACTCGACTCAAATTTCTCTGGACTCTTCTAAGTAAGTACACATCCTCTGGTAGGAGGAAGAGCTGTCCCTGCCCATCCAGGCCTCTAAAGCTGGCATCGTTCAAAGAAAAAGCAGGATTCTCAGACCTCGCCCATGTTTGCCTGATATAGTGAGAGGACCAGGTGCCTCAGACACCAGTCCTTTCAGACTGTACGGATTGAATTATGGGGCTCTAGAGAGTCTGGGCCACAGCAGTCCTCCAAAAAGATGGGCTGAAGTCCAGGCCACCCTGTGGAGCCAGAGGAGAGCTGGGCAGGTGACGGGGAGGATGGCAGCAGAGAGGGGACATTACGAGCCATCACACTACACGGGACCCCCAGGCACCCAGGCAGAGGCCGGGAGGACATGGGGAGAGTGAGATGCCCACGGCCTCAGTGACCCCTACAGTGACTGGAAAACAACGTCATTTCCTGTTCCCCGAGAGAATCCAGGGACTGACTGCATCTTCACGGAGATCAAAAACTCACTTCTCACCTCCAACGTCCCCCGAACCCCCACTTTCCCCCGAATTCCTCAGACGGGTACCCTGGACCTTACGCCCCTCGCTGCAAGTTAGAGGACCTGAATGAGCGCTAGTCCCGTCTCTGCCGCCCACCGGCTCTGGCCAGGCTCCCTGTGCTCTGTCTGGGTGTGGGTGAGAAAGGACACGGTGGAATGCTGGGGTCGGAATTGACGTCTGCCCTTCTGGTCCCTTCCAGTCGCCACAACTGCTCATGTGTCTCTCTCTCAGCCTCCCAGCCTCCACTCCATTTATTTTCACCATTTTTTTTCCTTCCCCTCTTCTTTCTTGCTTATAACATCTAGCTGGCGTGAGTAATGTTCATATGGTTATGAACACAGTTGGTCCTTTGTCATCTGCGATAATGAGAAACGGGTCATGTGGATAAGCCACAACTGTAAACACTATTCATATACGTGACTGAGGAACATTCCAGTCTGACTAACAGTCTAATATTTGGTTTGGGCAGTGCTCGAGGAGCACCCAGGAGCTAGTTAGCGGGATGGGCACGGGGAGGTTGACTGGGGAAGCCTTGGGGGATAACGAGGCTGGGGTGCCAGCTGTGGCCAAGCCTCGTCCTTCGAGCACCAACCTGTGCGTTCATCACAGTCACACCGAGTTGGTCTGCATGCAATGGCCCGTGCATGGAGCGCACCTGGGGACCCCGGGGTGGAGGGAAGTCACCGCCAGAGGGTTAGGGGACTGAGAACCTCAAGACCCAGTGGGACCAGCGTCTCAGTTCCAGACAGGCTGAGCCCACAAGAACAGCCAAGGCCTCCTCTCCAGGTTCTGCTGTCACTGTGATTCACCCGTGGGTGGCACTGCACGAAGGAGACCCGCTTGGGCATTTGCAACACAAGGTGGAACCCCCAGCAAGGGGAGTCACGGCATGCCCTGTTTCCCTGGTCTGGGGGCCCTACCAGCACTGCTGGAATGTAAAAGGAAAGAAGGGGCGGGGGTGGGGTGGTCTCAAGGCTATTTTTGACCACTGTCCCGGAACTCCTGTGCTGCTCTTCTTCTTCCCCACTCCCCTGGTGACACCGTCTCTAACAGACTCCTCACCCTCAGGGACCCCTTAGCAGGCTGTGGAGCCACCTCAGGTGAGCTTCAGGGTGCGTCTGATCTGGACGAGTCAAGAGGCTGCATGACGTCTCTTCTGGTCATAAAAGGTTGGACGTCCCTACATAAGAATACAGGGCACACAGTTCTGAGGGCGGTTTTATTTTACAACAAACTTCGATTTCTTTCTGTGAAGGTAACATGTTCACTCTACATGAGGAAAATGAGGTAAAGTATGAAGAAAAATGCAAATTAGCTATACTCTCACACCTAGAGATAAGCACCCCTGTCATTTGGTTTATTTTCTCGTCTCTTTTCGGAGCAGATGGAGAACAGATCATGGTAAATAGATGATGTATGCATATGAACATACATGCATACATGACTGGCAGATGTAGGTAGACAGTAGTGTGCCATATAAAGTTTTGTAGCTTTCGTTTTCTTGGTAACAAACTCATAAAAACTTTTCTATCATTTAGTTTTTCTACTGTTATATATTAATGTTTATAACATTTAATTTTATGTATAATAATTTATTAAGCATTTCTATTTTAGTGAGATGCTTTTCCAGTTCTTAGCTTCTTTTATATAATACGGCAATGGAAATCCTCTGGCATACACGTTTCTCTGGATTTCTGAGTTTTTCCTTAGAAGGGATGCCCTTAGAAGTTAATTTCAGAGTAAATGGGCACAGAGATTTTTAAGGTTCATAAACAAATTGTCAAGAAGTTTTCTAGATAAGTGGCAAAAATATGCACTCCTATCGGCAGTGTAGGGAGCACCCCTTTGACAACATAAGAATTAGGTTTTATAATGATTAGAGCTTTGTTGCAGGTGAAAAAGTGATAATTCCATGTTTTCATTAGGATTCTCCTGAATTTATTTTGTAAACATTTTTCATGTGTTTTTATAGAACTCTCCCAATTGACAATTTTTGCCTATTTTTCCACTGAGACATTTTTATTGATTTCTATGAGCTATATACTTACACAGTATGTACATACATATGCGTATTAATTCTTTGTTACTATGCTGCAATTTTTTCTCCATTTGTTTTTGCCTTAACTCTGTTGATGATTTTAATATTCAAAAATTGTAATTCAATTGTATTCAGATCTTTGCTTTTACTTTGTAATTCCTTCTACCTTTTTGTGTTTATAATTCCTTCCTCACTTTAAACACCGGAGAATATTTCATCATTTTCCCAGTTGTTTTATTTTTTATATTCCACTTTACGATTCATCTTGGGCTCATTCTGCACATAGGGCGAGGTGAGAATTTTACTGGAGACGGTCTCCAGACTGCTTGTTGACCAGCCATGGTACTGGTGACGCTTTCCTTGTCACGAGTCACATTCCCATGCGCGCAGCACACTCCCCTTCAGGGCTAAGTTCTCTTCCAGAGGCAGGAAGCCAGCTCTCAGGGGCCAGCCCGCTCTGGGACTGCTTCAGCCGCAGGAAACCGCCTTGCCTGGGTCACATCTCCTGCTGAGGCAGGCTTCATTCAGTGACTGGTTGATGGGGGACTACAAAGGCCCCCTTCAGGACCCCGTGTGGCCATGGCCTCTGTTGGAACCCTGTCACAGCTCAACTCCTCCCACCGGCCCACTGTACTTCCACTGGTCCTTCCACGCTGAGCCTGAGGACGCTCCCTAACGAGCACCCTGCCCCCTAATCACCACCTCAGAGCAGCTTCCCTACCCAAGACACACAGACACACAGGTGCACATTCTGTAACCCACAGATCCAAAAGGTCGGAAAACCAAAAGCTCTTTCTCGTGAGTTTTCTGCCAACACTCATTTGAGAGCAAAAGATGACCTAAATCAGTAAGAATCTGTTCATAGTTCATTGTACCTTACTCAGTTTAATACAGAAATATCACTATATTTGATTATGGGGGACTGGTCTAGACCCCACGGGAAGTATTAAGTATTATTTGGGATATTACCAAATTACCTTTCTAGAAACCCAGTTCTAAATCCCAAAACACATCTCACCCCAAGAGTTTCTGATAAGGCACTGTGGGCCTATCCTGAGTGTATTTTGAAACTTATCTCAATGTACATGTTGTTTTCATTGCAATATCTTCATTAAGCATTTTGAAATCTAACAAATTAAGGTCTCTCCCTCAGTATCAGTATTGTTCCACAAAATAATTTGTGTGACTTCTCCCCACTTTGCTCTGAGAAGAACTTCAGAATCACTTTGCCAAGTCACACCCCACCCAATACTGAGATGTCCATGGGCATAATGTTAGGCATAAGAATGAATCTGAGGAGAATTAATATCTTGAAAGCATTTGACCACCCCATCTAAGACCATGACACAGTTATTCCTTTTTACACATTGAATTGTACATCTGTAGGTGGGCTTGGAAATTTCCTCAGATGAGATCCATACGAATTTTATTTGGGTTACTGTTAATGACTTAGTTTTTTGGTTGTTTATTCTTAAAGAACTAAAAAGAAAATCCCATTCATTCTTCTAATTATTATTTGTTGATAGGAAAAATGATCTTTTCATAACTTTGTTTTCTATTGCCTCTCGGCCATACATTGAATATGTGCACCCCACCCCCACAGATTCGCTAGTTGAAACCTGCCCCCCGCAAGATGATAGTATTTAGAGGTGGCTCGTTTGGGAGGAGATTAAGTCATGAGACTGGAGACCCCGTGAATGGGGTTAGGTCCCTTATAAAGGGGGCTCCAGACAGCCCTCTCACCCCTTCATACCCTGCGAGGTAGGAGGGAGAAGACAGCTGCCTGCGAGCCAGGAAGTAGGCTCTCACCAGACAACAGACGCGCTGGCACCTTGACCTTGCCCTTGCCCCTCCCAGTCTCCAGAACTGCGAGAAATAAACGTTGGTTGTTGAAGCCACTCAGTCTGTGGTACTTTTTTATAGCAGCTCCAATGAACCAAGACATTGCCTTTCCAAAATTACATTAATTCTAAGAGATTTTCAATTGAATTTCTTCATATTTTCCCTGTACTTACTTATGTCATCTGCAAATAATGATAATTTTGTTCTCATGAGATATTTATGAACCCTCTTCTCATTTCCTACCACATCGTGCTGGACAGTGTGTCCGTCACAGTGCGGAGCGATGGCGGCAGCTGGAGGAATGCTGGTCAGGTTCCCGGTTTTAATTGGAATTGTCCCCTGTGCTTCACCATTAAGCACTATGTTGGCTAATACTTTATGACACTTAATCAGCTACAGAAATATTATGTTCTTAGTTTTCCAAGAGTTTCTTTTTCATCTGTAAGAAATATGTTGCATTGTATCACATATTTTTTACATCTGTTAAAATTACCATATGCTTAACCCTTTTGAAATATTGCTATGATATAATATATTAATAGATTTTCTAATATCAAGCCATTCTTGAGTTCTAGGATAGACTCTGTTTCATTGTAGGAGGACAGCTGCATTTGATTCTTTACAAAAATATGGATTTTCAGGCACATATTAATAATTGAGACTGGTAAAGGTTCTCACATGGGAGAGAGCAGAAGTATCACCTGAGAAAGAATTGAACAATGGAGGTTACGCAACCCAGAAAGAAGCCGTGACAGCATAGAAATATAAATTTGATTGTTGAAATAATGTTAATCCTCTACTAGGACAAAATCCTCCATATCGAAAGAACAAATAAATTTTTTAAAATAGCAAATTGACACATCAATTTCTTCTGTCACAAAGTGCTCAGGCAATCGACTACAAAAAGGGAAGAAATCAAACAGTAAAGGGAATAATTGTTACAAACAGTTTACAGGGGAAGAACTATAAACAGACAATAAAATTTGAAACAATACCCAGCCTCCTTGGTAATCGAAGAAATACAATTCAGACCAAAATAGATATTATTTTAAACCTATTAAAATAGCGCAATTCCAAACATTTGGTGATGACACCCAGTCCTAGCAAGAAAATGGAACACAAACTCTTATGTTTCTTATTGTTTCTAGGGAAGGCTGGGGCCACAGTCATCCAAATTGAAAATCCATGTACATTAGATTCAGCAATTCTGCTGCTTAGAATTTACCCTGTAAATTCACAGCATATATGCAGAAAGTGCCAAACTAAACCAAAACAACTGATGTATCACCAACGGAGGACTGACTGCATAAATTAACACATACATCCTTTTGATGGAAGAGTAGGTTGTCATTTTTTTAAAAAAGATAAATTCGCGGGTAGTGACATGAAAACCCCAATAAACTTTATTAGATGACGGAATGCAGGTTGCAGAAGAGTGATACAATGAAAGGTGAAATAAAAGCCCCTACTGCGGATACAATGAAAGACGAAGGGACAGAGATACCCACTGGTAGGTGCGTCTGTTTTGTTTTTCCCACCAGGACGTGACCTCAGGAAACAGCATTTACATAAGGTGGTCCAGAGGGGGAGAGACAGGGACAGTTTGCACTGTGGAGTCTCTGTCCTTCTTGAATTTTCCACGTGACTTCATTAAAATGCATCATCAGCCGAGGTTTTCTAAGCGTTTCAATTCTTTCCTTCCACACATTTTTCTACATTAATTGATAATAAGAATTTGAAACCCCGTTCTTGGGCCCCATCCCAAACGGTCCTGACCCAGTGGTGAGGAGTGGGGCCCAGAAACCCGAAATTTTGACAAATATCACCAATAAATTTCACGTCGGTAGCCAAGAAACACACTGAAAGTCTCCATTCCGTTTTACCTCGTTCAGATATGGACGTCAAGGGGAAGCTGGCAGAACAAATGATTTGAAGAGCTGTCCGTAATCTCCTGCCATCTGAAGAAAGCTACACAGCATCAGCGTTATCAACGTCTTGACAATGTAAGGGGAAAATTACCAATAAAACAAGAGTCTCTGTGGAAATAATTCTTTGAGGCCTTATTCACTGTCTTCCACAGCTATGCTTCTATCTAGCCTGGTATTTATTTTTTTGAATCACACAGAGTCAATTATATTTCCACTCCCGCAGCCTCGGACGTCAGTCACCCTGAGCTCAGGAGCTGCGGGAGGATGAATCAGTCGTTTCACTTCCTTCTGCTCAAGGGAGCCACCTACTGTGCCATTCTCACATTGTCCACGTCCACACTGCTTCGAAACTGGACGTTTGGAAGAAGAACGACTCTTTCAATAATTCGAAGTTGTCGTAATGCCTTTTGACATCCTCAGAACATAAAATACTTGCAGGACTTTAGGAAAGAGGTTCCTTTAATCTGCTGTAACAATTCTCGAAGAAAAGTATTTGACTCAATATGTAAAATGCCAGAAGGCACTAGTAATTAAAAACCTAACCAAATAAAGAAATAAGTATCTTTCCACTGATGGTATAGGTTAAGGACTAGGGTGCAGGAGGACTGAAGGACATCCGACATGGGGCACATCCTTCTCTTTCACCTGCAGAATCCGCTCTACCTGCACGACCCCGGCTGTGACGTTTGTCCTGGTCTTCGGAAGACAGCGTGGGATGTGGAAAGATCGCCGTCTGAAGCCCCAGGTCGGAGGCTCACCTCACGTCACCCACTGCAAATTACGTGACTTTGCACAAACTCGTTTATCATTCTGAGCCTCAGCTTAGGCATCATAAATGAGAGGGCAATAATTAATTGAATCACAGGCCCAGAAGCAATGTTTCAATAAATACGGCCAGAATGCAGGTATATGAATAGAAATAAAATTGGGTGGCCCCAGAGAACTCTCGAGGAACCCGAGGGCTCTCTGGGGCTCAGTGCGCGCATACCAGTAGGCCCAGTGATTACTTAGACATTCTCCAGCACGGACATTCTAGGATTCTAAAGAAAATGCGTTAGAAAGACGATGAAAACCAGAGCCCTAGGTTCCTGACTCTATCATGTGCTCATGAGGATCAGCATGCTGGAAATCGATCCGGGCTGTGTCCTTCTAAAGGTGAGAAAAAGAAAATGACAAAACAGAAAAAAACGGCCTTGCTCTGACTCAGAGTCAAAGAGAAGGTGGTTAGTGTTTGGGGATTCGGCCGGAGCCCTAGTGTCCCCTCTGAAGAGCAGCACCTGCAGGCCGCCGAGCCCCTTCTCAGGAGAAGAGATGGGATGTTCGAGGGGACTTGCTCGCATAAATGTTCTTCCACTTGAACCCTGCAGGACCAGCTGGTACCGTGAGACACTTCTGGCACTGGGGAGAAAATATGCTCAGTATGAACCCTCCGGCCTCCGAACCGGTTTGTCCTGTGTGTTGCTTCCTGAGCTCCTGTAAATTGAGCAGAGCCAGGCGCTCAACCACCCTGCGCCCGAGAGGAGAAATGAGGAAGGGATCGGGAGTTAAAGGCGCAGCTTCATTCCTATTTCATGAAGTCAGCAGAGCACAAGAGCCCTGCATTCACGTGACGGGTGTGTCCACAGCCACACCTCACCCATCCTCCCCTGCCTGTGGCCTCCCAACCTGTCTTTCTTCTCCTCACGAGTCTCGTCCTGGGCAATGCAGGAAATCGTACACAAGTTAATGGCTTACGATCATTAAGGGGTTTGGGACTTTTTAATGAAGACATCTTAGATAGTGCAGGTTCTATTCCTTTGCTTGACTTAGTCTTGACATATGGCTGTTTCCATATTTAGACTTGACATGCCCAGTTTCCCTAAATATTCAAGGAAACCGCCAACCCTCTGCAGGTGCCTCTTTGGTAACAGTGGGCATAGCTCCTGCGTTAACTATCCATCATTGCCTAACAAATCCCTTAGTGGCTTCAACAATGAACATATTACCCTGTATGGTCTCTGGGGGCAGAAATTTGGGAGCTCGGTGATTTTAGCTGGAGGTCTCTCGTGAGCTTGCCGTCAAGATGTGGACCAGGGCTGAGTCATCTGAAGGCTCGTCCGGGGCCAGTAGATCCACTTACAAAATGGGTCCCTCCCACGGGTGCTGGCCAGAGGGCTAGATTCTGCATGGCTGTTGACAGGAGGGCTTAGCTCCTCACGGGGTGACCCTTGTAACAGCACTGCATAAATGTCCTCAGAGCATGACAGCTGGTTTCCCGACCGTGGGTGATCCCAGAGGCGGAGACCAAGAGGGAGGCCACTGGGCCTTCCACGATCTAGTCTCAGAAGCCACACACCATCCCTCCTGGAATATTCTATTCCTTAGAACAGAATCACTAAAGCTGAACCCTTGCCCAGGGAGTGAGGGTACGGGGAAATCGGGCTCCGCCTATTCAAGGAAGGAGCATCCAGGAACGTGTGGACATGGTTTTAAAACCTCCCACCTCTCTTTAGGAGAGCCCAGAATACGAAGGTGGAAAGTTTGAAAACAGATTAGTGCAAGGGTAGCAATTCCAATGACAACAGAACTCTCTGCAGAATTTTATTAGTCCTCACTGACTCACCACAGATTATATTATTTTATAAATGGTTAATCACTTGTCAATGAGAGTAGAGACCAGAGGGTCTTGAACCTCAATGTTAGGAAATAGAATTACAGATATCTCTTGCAAACTCACAGGAAAATTGAATCATTCATGAGGCTTTTCAGGAACACACCTGAAGTCTACGAGAAATACACCTTAGAATGTTTCAGCTATGAAGGTGCAGAGAAGTCAAAACAAAGGTGTCAGCGATCAATTAAGATGCTAACGTCTCTAGCAGAGCAGGTAATGAAGAAGGTGAAGAAACTGGAGCGCACGTGTAGATGACCACAGTAATCTCTTCTCTGGAACCATTTCCACGATTTGGCCAAACTTGACGAGAACTCCTGGAAGGGAAGAAGTAGCGAACTTGGCGTTGTTTATAGTGTGCGTTGGGGGTAGAAGGAGAGACTAAAGCTTCATGTTAGCAAACCAAAACCAAAAGTTAATTCTTGCCCAAAGTAAATAAATATAAATCACTCAAACAAGGTTTTTTGGCACTGAAGCAAAAAAAAAAAAAAACAATCAACTTGTTTGTGTCATTAATTTTTTTTTTTCATTTTCCAACTGGATGTTTAGCAGCACACAGATATAGCACCTGCTCTTCCTCCCCCCACCAAAAAAAAAATTAAAAAGCCTTTTTGGCAAAGCCGAAAACACTGACACTCATAAAACAAACTATTTTTAACTTCCGCTGATAGAAAAAGAGAGACTTGAGGACAAACTTCCCAACTAAATATCATTCATTCTTAGCAAGCGACTGGATGTGACAGATTAAATAATACACAAAAAAGGCCAGGTGTCCTGGCTGACACCCTCCACGCTTTCTGGCACTTTTTCTCTAGATGGGGACTGTTCGTGTGTCCAGCGCTGGAGCTGTCCAGCTAAAAACGCCGTAGTTAAGTGGTGAGCAGGGGCACTGGGCCATCTGTACCTGGTTGCCCCTGTTCACGAGCATCTTCTACCCTGGGCAGGTTTGGTTTACCGAGCATGTACCAGACGAGAGGAAGAGGGGCGCATCCAGAGTTGCGTGATGATAGAAAATTCTGTGAACGAAAGAGGCTCTTGTAAAAAGTCGGTTCTCTCTTGTCGCCTGTATAGCGTTGCTCTTCCACGGCAGGACACTGCCCTGGAGACGGTCCGCAGCACAGACACCGAAGGCCCCGCCACAGAGCCTTGGAATGAGAGTCAAGCCTTTCTAAGAAGATGCCCAGGGGACTCCTTCCTCTATGTTCAGTTTGGGAAATGGCACCCTGTAGAACTCAAACCCTTTCAAACTCAGAACCATTCACCCTGTGGATAAACAATAAAGCTTTCCAGGGGGCCAGGCCCAGGTGTTTCCACCCCTCAGGTTACACTGGGAAGCTCGTCCTGGACTCAGACTGTGGGGAAAGGTTGCTGGGCTCACGTCCACGTCCTGGGGCTCACGAGTAGCAGGAACTTGGGCTACGAGACTGGGCCTTCAGCACCAGCTAGGCCAGTGATTCCCATAAAGAGCTCCTAACAGAGGTTTATACAAATAAAATCATTCAGAGAGATGAACCCTAGGCAGAGGGAAGGACACTGGGCCACAGCATACACCCAGTGCAGGGAAAAGGAGACTGGATTCAGAGGTGTTCAGAGCTGTCAGCTTTCCTGGGCTCACCCAGCTTCCTGTCCCTCCACCGATTTGTATACAAATAGGACGACAACTTACAAACACGGGTCCGGGGCTGGCGTTTCACCACGGAAAAGCAGAGAAGGCACAGATGCTGTGATCCCCCCACAGGAAGCTGCATTGGGAACTGAAGCAGAGGCAGAATCACGGTATATGCTCACGTCAGAAAACAGCAAACACAATGCTCGACTATTCAAAAAACCATCACGATGACTTGCTAACAAGAAAAACACAATACGGATTTCAGAGAACTCTCTGAAGACCTCGAGGCATTGTCATTTCAACATTGCAAGACAGCAGCAAGGCCTGGGAGGGATCATCGCCCCCTCCCCCTTCCATTTTGCAGATAAGGAAGGAGGCCCTGAGTGGCTGACGTCAGCCCCGTCAGCCCGGCGCTGAGACAGCTATCCAGTACAGAACTTTAACTAGATCCAGGCTCAGCGAGTCTAACTCCAGGTTTTTTTCCACTGTCCACACTGCTAGGCTGTGAAAAATTCTCACCTTGCATGTTGAGAGATTGTTGAAGGCTTACACTAGCTACTCACATGAAACCAGTCACCCCTCCACACACTGAAATTGCACAGGAGTTTGGATACTGCTGGAAATGCAGCCCCTCCCACTACTCAGAGGTTGCTCCCAGGCTTCAGAAAATGACAAAGAAGCAGTCTTGAGGCAGTAGGAATGTAGCCAGCACTCTCCCCAAAATCAGTAAGAAACTGAAGGTCCAGCGCCATACTTCCTAGCGAAGTTTTTAATTATCCTATTGTCATTGTTACTCAGTTTGCCAGGGTGGCTCACAGGATTCTGTGTATCTCTTCTAAGCCGATGGATAGAACACACCCACCTCTAGTGTGCTGGAGATTCTCCCCAGCACAGCTTGCTTTGTGGCAGGAAAAACTGGAGGTGGTGTTCACAGCCCTTCCAGAGCTGACTCCAAAAAACACTGGCCCAGTGGAATTATGCAAAGTTGAGGGAATAAGGCCCAGTTACACTCTGCAAGCTAGTATTGTGTTCTCAATTGTGCCAAGCAGAGTGTGGTACCCCTGAGGATACCAGTGGGTAAGAACATGAACACAAACTGGCATAATGTGAGCTGGGTGGTATAATAGACTGAAGTTTGTAGTTACTGAGGGAGGAGGTTATGAATGGTGATCAGCAAAGGTTACTATAGAGGGCAAGGTAAACGATCGAATTGCATCTTGGGAAGTGGGTAAAGTGGACCAGGCCGAGGTAGGGAAGGGTGTTTTATGGTCTGTACCAGCACTGACAAATGTGGGCCCATCTGACCATATTCCCATTACTGAGCCCAGGCCAGACATTATTAAAGTACGCAAAGACCCCTTTTCTCTTCCCCCAAGGCCTGGTCTCAGAAGCCTATCAAGGGTGTTTCAGAGAGCTCTCCTGGTCCTTGCAAAATGACACACAAGGTCTCTGCCATCTGACCTTCATCCAGAGTATCTTCTTCACATATGCTTGTTTTGAGCAAACCAGTCATGTTGACTTAATTAAGTAACATACCAAAATAGCTCAAATGGGCCAAAGTTTGAAAAAACACATCTCCATATTCAATGTTTTCTTCCAGTTAGAAGGAGCACTGCTCCTGTGAAACTTCTAGGTCCTTTCTGTCCATTGCACTTACTGTATCCCGGAAAGGAGGACTAAATTCTGTGCCTGTTAAATTTCCAAAGAATAAACCAGACATGCTTGCTCATCACCCCTCATTTTTCTGTTGAGAGAAGGCCTTCCAGCATCTCCGTCCCATATGATTTTTTTTCTGCTCCGGTTTGTGTCTTGGTGATCCTTGTGCCCACCCGGGCTGAATCAATCAATGAGGCTATTTGGCCTTTACACCAAACTATGTCCCCTGGGGAAATGAGACAGCAAAATAAAGTTATATCTCGGAAGATTAGATGTCATGTAGAAATAAAAGAGAAGTCACTGTTAGTGCCATGTACTTTCAAGCCAGAGAGCATCAGGAAACTGTTTATTTGCTCCAGGGAACCATGGGTAAAACGAGGGGCTTGTCTGAAAGAATTGTAATTCTGAAGAGTATAATCACTCAATCCAGAACTTCAGTGTTGTGGTGGAGGGAATGGAGATAGCATAACTTAAAGGTCAGTTTCTGCCTCAGGCTGAGTCTAACCCTCTTGGTTGGGGCCACTCATCCAGAGTGCCCATCCTCTGTGGTGGAAATGCTGTAACAGGCACAGTTTCCCCAGCTTCATACACTGGGAGTAAAATGTACAGATTGTTTTAATAAATGGCCCACCCAGAGTTCATGCCACTTTGCATTGTGAGTTTGTCACTCTTCCCTCAAGAGATGGAATCATTTCCTCCCCTTTTAAATCTGACCTTGTAACTTGCTTTGACCAATAGAATGCTGCAGAAGTGACACTATATGCCATTGGCGGATGACTTATGAGGACTGGCACCTTCCACTCATACCCTCTTGGAATTCCCATCACTGTGGAAGGAAACCCAAGACAGACTACTGATGAGAACCATCTAGAGAGAGAGTGAAGCTGGCAACCAGTATCCAAGCTCAGGACAGGTGAGCCAGGCCCCGTGAAGCTGAGCGGGGGCTACAGCCACACGGGTGACCTCGGGTGAGATCAGCAGAACACCCACCCAGCTGAGCTCAACAACCCAAAGAAATGTGAGAAACAATAAACCATTATTTAAAGCCATTATACAAGGTCTGGCAGAGGTAAGGCCTGCTGCAGTGTGGTTCGTAGGGCAATCACACGGGTATAATAAATTTATAGTTTTAATGTGAACGTTTCACCTAAAATGTCACAGGGTGAGCTTGAGGGTGATATTGTTGTGTTAGAGAACTACAGGCTTATGATTTTGTAATAAAAAGGGAGCTATTTGTGCCAGACCCTGTATTTGGGGAGTTTCCTGGCATGAAACGGTTAACTGGAATAAAGGGTGTATTTCTCTGAAGACACAAAGGCTTTCTCCAGAACTGATGGTGCCATTGAAGGTGAAAGTCTTATCTTTGTCTTTAACCCCTTAAAGGGGCCACGGATTGCCACTTTATTAGAAGAGCCTTTTCCTTCCCTCACTCCCTTAGGCTCTTTCATGGGGGAACCTTCTTAATCTTGCCTCAAGAATTTTTAGAAGCTACATTTGTCTCAACCCTTTTCCATCTTTGATTGTCCTCTTAATTGAAGTCATATCCTTTCTCCCAGATTTACATTCCACCACCTAAAATATCTTCTTTCCCTCCCATATTCTCCAAAGTAATTGTACTGCAATGGGAGAAGACACACGTTTCTTGCAAGAGGAAAGGCATTTTCTTTTCCTGGGCAAATCCTTATCTTGCCAACGGCACATGCCAGCCTGGCAGTCCCTACCCAGGCACAGAGCTACAGACTGCTCATTAGAGATAGGCCAGCCTCAGAGGGGATTTATCCAACTCAAGCCCCAGTTTGCAAACGGGGCTGTGTGTTTGGACTCGGATTTGGATCCAGGTTGGACTAAGACTTTCCTTTGCACAGGAACTTCAAGCTCTTTTCCTTAAACCCGGCCAGAATGTCACAGCCCCTTCTGTGCAGGGGAACACACACACAGCAAAAATGACAAACTCTTTTCAAGTCTAGATAAAGGGCATGGGTTGGGATCTCCCAGCTGAAGGGAAATTGGAGATTCATATTTGAAACTGCTCTTTTACCTATAAGCTTGCATATATTTTGTGTATTTTGTTGTTGTTGTTTGGGGCAGGTTTTATGGGAAGGAGGAAATGACAACCTAGCGCAAAGTCAAAGAGGTATTCACAGAATTTGTTCTTTGACCCATATGATGGCTAACAGTCCAAATATATTTCTATAGATCTACTGGATTATTTTGTAAGTCTCAGAAACTGATACCAATTGACTATTTACTATGTGTATTTGCTCATTTAATTCTTAAAACAATCATAAAGATGAGCTGTTATCCCTATTTTGTGGGTAAGATATACGAGGAGAGAGAGGCTGAGAAATTAACCCTGTCTGGCTCCCACCCTTGGTGTATTCTCAGCCCCTTAAAGGACACTGGCCTCGAGGCTGACTCTGCTTAGTGACCATTTGGATTGGGCATAAAAGGAGACATTCTCCTCTCCCATCCTTATGGTCATTAATATTACTGCTCTGGGCTCTATTATTAATAATAATAATAAGGCTACATCTTGTTTAATTTTACTCTGGGCATAAGAAAAACTGGTAGTTAGGGGCATCAAGTGTTAGCTGCTAAAAAATTCTTATTAATCAAACCCGAGAGGCAGAACTGAGTCACTTATGAGTTCCTTTGGGAAAAATTCTACACACACACACACACACACACACAGGCACGCACACATCTTGGAAAAAATATGTACTCACAGCTGACTGAGTAGGAAGGGGATTCAGAAAGGAAACCCGTCTGTATAAGAATAAAGATAAACTATTTGAAAATCTATGTAGGGCAGGTCTCACTCGATGGAACTGAATAATAAGAAGATTCAGTAAAGGTCAGCTGTATCTTTAAGCAACTCCAAATCCAAGCTGAACACCCGGTGATGTCAAGTAAGCCATGTCTCCAACCTGGGTTTTGATGTCAGCCATAAAAATGGTGGATGTGGACTTGAGAACCTAAAAATGCCCTGTAGCCTTTTTAGGCTTCTAGGACTAGGCGACGACTTCTCCAATGCAGCAGGGCAGGGGACACAGACCATGCCAACCTAGTTATAAGAGGAAAACCACATGGCCACACATTTGCAGACACGTGGTTGGTCACATCAGCCGCAGGAAGCATTATCCAAGCATCACAGCACAACAGAACGATATTGTTTTAACTTTATTCCAGTGTTCCCTACAATTAAAAGTGGCTCTTCCTTGTCTCTGCAGAAGGCACTGGAAGGACCATCCTATGCCCAGTACACGCCAAAGGTCACAGAATCCATTCTGAGCCCTGCCTTTGGCTGAGATTGCATGTACAGAGGCAGGCTTGGTTTAGTCCCCACGGTGTGCGTGCAAACCCCCCTTCCGCAGCCTGCTGGCATCAACAATAAAATCTGAGCTTTCCCAGCAGTGGACTGGCTTGTATCGAACCACATTTGTGTACAATATCTATGGCGAGATATTTGGGGGCCAGTGGACAGGATGAACTTGAAGACCTCACCCAAAATCTGCAGTGGGTGAAAGTTGGATATATTTTAAAACAGAAACAAAAACCAGATCAACAAGCAAGCAGACAACGCTGAGCATGAAAGAGAATGAAGTCCACCGGACCGTCACCAGAAGGCGACCCATAAATTCAGCTTCGTCAGCAGGGCCCCAAGGGCAGGAGAAAGGATGTTTTTGGATGACAAGGGTGGGACAAGAAATCTGATAATGACCA
The DNA here is from genome assembly GCA_004024845.1 of Tonatia bakeri. NCBI lineage: Eukaryota > Metazoa > Chordata > Mammalia > Chiroptera > Phyllostomidae > Tonatia > Tonatia bakeri. Next base: position 43,543 of record PVIA01008406.1, on the reverse strand, counting down.
CCTGCTGTTGCCGTCAGGTTCACCTTAAGTGAGGAAGCAGGAGCCCTGGCAACAGGCCCACACGCAGATGTGTTCTGGTTGGTGTGAGCGTGTGTGTGTGTGTTCAAAGTACCTGTGGGTGGCACACTTAGTACAGTGCTTTTCTGTCCAGGAAAGCTCTACCCCCTCCAAAGCCCCGAATTATTAAAATCTTGACATTTCTCACATCTATTACGACCCTCCTATCACAATTTCTGCCTGCTATTGGGTGCCGTATTCTGGGTCTGAAGTTACAAGCATGCCCCCACCCTCCCACTGCCAAGCCTAGAGATCATCTGTTAGTGTTACAGCCACAGCTCAGGGGGCAGAGTTCCGAGCAAAGCAAGCACATTGGTAGGGCAGCGAGCTGCCGGGCTGTGGGGTGGTCTCAACACTTGATCACCACGCCTCTCCTCCGAGTGTAACCAAAGCCCCTCGGAGACAACCGGGTGGGTGCTGCCGCAGCTATGAAAATCCTCTAATGGCCTGTCTGCCTTCTCCTCGCTCTGCTCGGACCACCACTGCTCAGAAGGAACTGAATTAAGTCCAAATACGATGAACCAAACTTCTGTTGGAGCGAAAAAGTTGGCCCAGGGCTGTGCAGCTTTAAATGGACCATGAATAACGGTTTATTGCCTGGGCACTGGGTGAACTCGGCCCTACACCTCGCCTCTCCTTTCCTAGTGTTGTTTTGAGAGATCTCGTTACACCCCAGCTTAAACTAAAAATACATTTCCCAGGAATAGCAGAACCTCGTTTTAATTGTGCGGAGTGCCACAAATGCTTGTGTACTCTGATTACCTGTGACGTTTCGTGGATTTGATATCTGCTTTAGGAGCAAGGGGGTAATAGCTAAATTTTATTTTTCAAGAGCAGCTACTAGACGGGCTTTGGAGGCTCTTGGGTCCAATTAGCTCTTTCTGGGCTGGAGTTGTTCCTACCAGTGAGGCCTCGGTTTCAGATTATTTGGTGTCACTTACGCAGGATCAGCAGTCCCAGAAAGCTCTGTTGATGAGGTGTTCACCTCCAAGGTCTCATCCGACCCTGACACATCCTTCCCTCCCCGAGACTGGAAGCCAAGGTCACCCGGGGGAAGAGTTTGGGGTTCTGACAAATGGGCAGCTGGACCATCCCTCTGCCCCTCTCCCTCTGACTTTGGGCAAGTTATTCATCTTCCCGAGTATGGTTCTTCATTGAAAAGTGAGAAAAGTAAAAGTATACGGATAAAAGAGAACAATTTATATACACAGCAGACTAATAACATCACATTATTTTTCAACTGAACTTGCCCTTATACCGGTTCAAAACGGCAGGGACATTTATGGAGCACTGAGGAAGGCCACACGGAGGACGTGTGATGTGGCAATGCCAGACCCTGACGAAGAAGGCGCAGGAGCCGCCGGTGACCGCCTCAGGCAGCGTGGAATTCCTGGTCTCTGGGGCCACCAGCAAGGGACCACTGTGTCCTGGAAGAAGAAAGTCTCAGGACCTCGAGCTGGTCCTTGAAGGATTTCTAGGACAGGCACACCGTCTCTGCTGGCCCACGTAAGAGTGCAGGACACAGGCTGCCTGAGACGGAGCCCAGCTCTGCCTCTACGTGCCAGTGTAACCTGGGACGCGTGCCCTACGATTTACACCACGGTTGCGGCTGGGAGGTGCAGGTAATGAGAACACCTGCCCCACAATGTGTTGCGGGGATTAGATGAGGTAGTTAACAAGATGCATGTGTCTTTAGCACATTGTCACAACATAATTGCTCAAAAACGTTGGCTGTTAACAGTATGGTGAGAAGAACCTTCTGGAAGAGGGACCAGTTTGAGCACAGAGAACAAGCAGGACCATTAAAGGAACAGCTCGCGTCCTGCTGTGACGGAATCATGGAGCACATCAGGAGAGGAGGCAGCGTCTCATGTATCCTCACCGAGTCAGTCTCTGCGCTCACTTGTGACGTTTTCCAGATTTTCATCAACAGACATTCTATCTCTCCACCGAGCTGCCAGGGTCTAGAGACCCCATGGTTAGAACCACAGAGGTTCTGTGGTGACAACCCAGAGGACCCTCCCGCCTTCTCTTTCTGAGGGGAATTGTTTTTCATTCTCCTTTTCAAACTACTCTGGTTACATCCATTTCTCAAGGTCACCGGACAATGCTGGACCTTGTGATGAACCCCCCCAGGTCCGTGAAGCAATGGAATCATGCCATCTGTGTTGGGGAGGAGCATGCTGGGAAAATTTCTGTCTGAGGTGGAATCCAGAGGCCCCCAGCTCCTTTGGGTAACCTCTCAAATCCCGATGCCCAGTCTAGAAGGGGGCGTATTCAGTCTGGACCTGAGCACCACATTCTGTGGCATGGGGATGGGGTGAAGCTGAGGGACAAGTCACAGGCAGGCCATTCGGAAAGGATCGACACACGTTTAAAAGGACACCACCACGAATGCTCTTTATGAGCGATCTAAAAGTGACCTGCCACCATGAGGTGCTCCTATTGCTCCCACCACCATTTGGGTCTTTTCAGAGCCTTTTACAGTATCTTCTTTCCCCCCCCAGAGAGATTTTGACCTATTTGCACATAGAAATGCAAGAGCCCGTTCACTGACTTTGGGAGGAAGGACAATTATTTTGCACACCACTGAGAACAAAGAGCAGAAAGAAGCAGGAAAATTAGGAGACAGGCTGTCCCCCTCCAGAGTTAGAGTACTGTCACCTCATGTGTCCCTTAGAATCCCCAAGTGTTGCTTCAACATCATGTTTTCAGTATTCCAGTATCTAGAAGGCTGTGGCCTGATCCTGAGCAGAGGCAGCCACTGGTCTCACGGCAGTCTGCCCACCTCACGTTCCCATCCAGCCCCAAGGCTGTGCCCCCGCTGCCCACTGTGAGGGGTCAGTGACCCAGGCAACAGGGAAAGGCTCTCTCCTACCACCCCATCACAAGCTTACTTTGGGACTCATCTGGGCAATCAGGAGGCATTCTGGCACAGCTCACAGGTGCCTGAGGGGGCAGAGATGGCCCAGGGCTGCAGCCGGGCAGCTGGGGCAGAGAACGCCCACCTGCCCCCCGGCTGCGCCAGGAGCAGCCTAGCCGGACAGCTGATCCTCACTAATCCGCCCACCCTGGAGCCAAACTGGGTGATTTTCATGTATCTATGACCTGCGTGTTGTTCTTTACGTTGCCTGCTTTATTTTCAACCCTGTCGACAGGCCTCTGAAAAGGTTGCACACGTGAGCGAAGGCCTGGGCAGCCCCAGAAGGGCAGACAGAAGCAGCCACCAGCGTGGGGGGGGGGGTCGGGGACGGGCAGGGGTGGGAAGGAGGCTGGGGCAGCACCACCTCAGACCTGGGAGACTGAGTCAGGAAACCCTGGGCTTCCCCTTTTGGGGGTTCTCTCTAATCCAAGCAAAATTGAGGCATAGCTTTTTATACTGTGACCCCTTCTGACAAGGTTAGAAAGCTGGCTACACACGTAAATCTGAGATGGACCACACACTTAGTGAACTATATTTATCCAGTTTCTTAATAAAGCAAAAAGCTCAGAAGCCTTTGGGAGTGCACTTCTCTTGCCTGACAGAGACAGAAGCCAGCAACGAGCAGTTTACTATTGTTGTTTAGTTGCCAAGTGGGTGATTCAGTTAAAATAGAAGCTGCCTCCCAACTGTTTATATGAACCCACAGGGTTGCTATTTGTTATGGGGCCCTACTTGTCTGACCTAGGTCGCTGCTAAACTCTTTTTTTCCAAAGCTGTTCCAAAGCATCTAAAGAAGGCTCACAGCCCCACTACCCGGGGTGACATTTGTACCCCTTCTTGTCCTCCTCGACACCATCCCCTTGTCATGACAAGTACTGGATGAGCAGGCTGAGGTCATGTCTGAATGGTACCAACTATCTTTCCCCAAACTGACCGGCTGATTCAGTCTACTAATTGAGTTCAAGTTCATTAACATCAGAATATTAGTTAAAGGGGATCCTGGGGCTTGCACAAGACAACTCCCTCGCTTTCAGTTGATGGAGCTGAGCGCTAAGGGGTTTGCTGGAGGATGAGCTAGGACTCGAAGGCAGACTTCCCAGGATCTTTCCAGTCGTCAGGCCCCCCAGCAAGCCACCTGGTACCCATGAGACACAGCCTGGCTCGGCAACGTCATATCTGATCAGATGAATGTAACGCAGTGTCGGGGACAAGAACCGGGGTGCCACCAATGGTAAGAGCAGCACTCTGGGTCCTTTCATCTAGGAGCGTCCTCTCGAGGCTGGGAAGGAGCGTCTAGAGTTTATTTGGGGAATTCAAAGTCTCTGATGGGCTCCCTGGGAACACTACAGAGGAAGAACAGTGGGATGTCCCAGGGCCTCCTGGGTGACGTATGGGGAAAGAACCCCTCCTGGTAAACTCTAAAGCATGCTTCAAATATGTTGGAAGTTTTCACTGAAGTGTCAAGACATAAATATCAGATGCAAAAACATCAAAAAGGCCACTCAGGAACAGCGGTACATTTCCATGACCCTTCCTACGGAGAAGGCTGTGTTGTTGTATATAATACCACCCAACCCTCAGAGTCTCTTTGGAGAAGTTTTAGAGAGCTGGCCATGTGACCCACCATGCACACTCACGCACGCACACCTCCTTTCCGAAAGGCAGAAGACCCACCTGTAACAGGGCCTCACTAGAGCTGGCAGAGAAGTCGTGACTTTGATTATTGCCTAGCACTGCACGTTTTTAAATGCTTCATTTATTTGCACATGACACACATGTACAATAGAACGGGGCATCTGTCACAAGCCCACAGCTCCATGAGTGTTCACGGAACAGACCTGGGGCACAATCCCTAAAATCAAGAAACAAACGACCGGTTCCCCCAGAGAACCCCTCGGGCTCCTTTCCTGTCACTTCCCTCCAAACTCAGCCGCCAGGATGACGCTACCGTGATTTCCCGACAGCATGGATTCAATTTGCCATGTTAATGAAACCTGTGATTTTTGACCTGCCTGGGGCCTGAGTGTATAACTAATGTTGTCACTCTCAAACTGATCTTGAAAATCCAACTTCAATTCCAATATCAAGGGGCTAAGGAGGGTAATCGTCATAATAAAAATCGACAGGAACCAGATTTTTATCTCCTTCCTTGCTGTGGGAAAAGAGAAAAAGAACCTTTTTTTTTTCCAGGCTTTTCCTCACCCACCTCCACTGGTCTTCCCGGTCCCCAAGGGAACACACACACGCAGAATGTTCTCATTCTTAAGCTCCACTCAAGAAACCAGCTGGGACAGAGGGTATTCCTTTGGGAAGCACCTATGTCCCTTGTCTACAAGAAGTGGGGCACACAGGCCACCTCGGGATGATGGGGACCCTCAAGGTCTCTGGTCCCTTGCTGGGCCTGTGGAAAGCAAACCTAGCCTCTCACTGCCTTCCCCCACAGTTTCATCCCGTCAGTTGTTTTCCTGAGACAGTGATAAGTGTTAGGAAGTCAAGTCACTGCAACGGGCTTGGATTTGGGGGAATCTTCACCCAATGCATCATTGTCTAATTGGGGCCATTTGCCACCGTCCTGTGGCTTATCTGACGGCATCGAGTGACAACTATAATCACAGAGGGGCAGCATTTGCACTGACAGCTCTGTGTGGTCTTTCCCGGACTCACCCTTGCAGGCTACAGGCCCCTCAGAGTGCAGGGATGTTTTCCCCTGCAAACAGCCCGATGGTGGGTGATGGCCTTAGCTGACGTTGCTAAAGGATAAAATGCCCTTGTCACCCAATATCTTTAAAATGATATTAAAAGTGGGGGGAGGGTGTTACATGTGCTGTGAACACCACACTTTAAAATCATCAGCACTGTAGGGCCATCTGGCCCTGCCAGAATGACCCGAATGTTCTCTTCAAAGGAGACTAATTTTCATGCAAATGTCATATTCCTGCTAAACAAGATGGGAAGGATAAAGAAGAAAGTACTGTTTAAACCCAGGAAAATGAGGTACCCCAGGGACTGGAGACTGCTCGGGCGCCCAGACCCAGAGCACCCGAAGAGTTCAAGCAAAGGTGGCACTCTCCAAACAGACACTGCCAGCTGAGTCTCCGTGGGTGAGGGACACCTGTGTCACCGTGAGCTCTTCCAGGAAACCTCCCTGCAAATCGTGATGTTTAGTGAAGCATAAGTAATGTTTAGCAAAGGAAAACTAATACATTTTCCAAGTTCATATATTATGCAAACTCAGCAGCACCCCCAGTGATTGCTCAGAATTTAGACAAAAAAGATTTCTTTCTTTTTTTGGCGGTGAAGGTTTTGGTTGTTTGCTTGTTTGTTTGCTTGCTTGCTGACTGGTAACAAGCAGCAGGCAGGCTTGGAGCCGGCTTTAGCAGAGTTTCGCATTTGTCACCGACAATGCCCCCTAGAATGCCCGAATCCAAGGCAGGAGGTTCCCACCAGCTGCCTAGCCCTAGTCATGGCACTGGTCCCAAGGAAATCGTTGGATTTGCATTTATTTCCCTGGGCACGGAGAGCCCTCAGACCACCATCCAGACCTGTCCCTTCTGGCCCAGTGGATGAACCAGAGGTCAGCCAGGCTGTGTCACCTCTGTGGGAAGGACAGCAAGCATGGACCTCTGGCTAGGTGCTAGGGAGGCACAAAATGTCACCTAGGGCCAGGGAGTGACAGAAGGGGGAGGGCTGGGCAGGAGGCTGTGAGAGGTGGGCAGCCAAGGCCCTCTAAAGGCAAAGCCCAGGTTGCTCAGCTCCGACCAGGGCCTGTCACACGGGGTTCGGGCAAGGCCACCAAATCTCTGCAGAAGGCCAGAGGGGACGCCCTCCCTCCTTTGCACAAAACCTCTCACTTCCTGTATTTTGACAAGCAATTCAAATTCCATGAAGAAAAGAAAAAAGAAGAAGAAAAGGAGGGAGGAGGGAGGGAAAGAGGGAAGAGAGAAGAAGGGGAATTCTGAGACCACCACGTCCGCAATCTGGGCCTGGAGGGACACTGCCAGCATGCAGCCTCCACGCCGACCATTAGCTGCCCTGCAAACAGAGGTTCAGTCCTCAACACCCTCACTGAGGAGTTCCAGGTCCACCCTTCCTCGCAGAGGCAGTTAAGTTTCCCTTCGCATGTGGTGAAGTCCCCTTGAACAGCAGAGAGTTGGAGATTCCCTAGCCCCTAATGGCTAATATTAGAGCCCGTTCGGGCCAACACTGGTCCTTCAGGAGACAAAACGGACCCCCATTGTGTCCAGGGGGAGCCAGTGCTGAGCCCTCTGCCAATCTTGGCGGGGGGGGGGGCACTCTACTTCCTGTTTCCCCTCTATTTCCTGTTTCTCCTCCTGCTCTGTCACCAGCAGCCCAGCCAGGGAGCTAACAGGCCAAGTTCAAGAGGCACCTCTGAGCTGTCGAGAGCAATTTCCCCTGCAAATTGTCAGGAGCAGGCAAGCTGCACGCAGCTCATGTAACATGTTCACCATATGCCGTTCAGAAATGACCCGGCTCCACAGGGAAAACCTTCAAAAGACTTTCCTTTGTCAGCAGACGTGGTGATAAAGACACTCGAAGTCCTGGGGTGCAGGGGCTGTCGAGGGTTTTACGTACAACCGATTCCACCTCATCTCCTGGGCCCTGTGCGGTGGAGCACATGCCACACTGAAGTGCTAAATTTATTAGACGTGTGTGACATCTGTCGGTCACAGACTGGAGGGCCTCCCTGCCAACGGGGCCCCCCGGGCCGGGGAAAGACGGAAGATTGTCTGGAATGTTGTCTGAGGACGCTGAAGTGCACTGGGTCATATGGAAGTGAAGGGTAAAAGTGTAGACATGGGTCATTTGAAACATGCATAAAAATAATTCGCACACACACACATATACACACAGAGAAAAGACCAGGGAAATGGAGAAATGTTTACAATAATTATCTTCAAGCAGTGGATAAAGGGGGATTTATCTTTCTTTTTGTTTGTTTAGATAAATATTACCTATGATAAATATTTATAACTTTGGCCCCAAGAAAATCATTGACCAATAAAAACTTTGACTGAAATGAGCACACCTGATACATTGTTGCTCTACAGCCACAAAGAACTGTCAATGGTGGCTTAGAACAGAAGATAGTTATTCTCTCACAGCCCTGGAGACTGTAAGTTCAAAGTCAAGGTGCCCTCAGGGCTGCTTCCTTCTGGAGCCACTGAGGCAGGATCTGTTCTGTGCCTCTCTCCTGGCTCCTGGTGGCTGCTGGCAGCCCTTGGTTGTTCCTGCCTTGTAGACACATGGCTCCAGTCTCTGTCTCTGCCTTCCCAAGGCCCCTCCCTGTGTGCACGTCCATGTTTTCATTTGTCCTAATCTTCACTAGTGACATTGGCTAAGAACCCTGTTTCCAGATAAGGTGCTATTCTGAAGTTCCAGGTGGACATGAATTTGGGAAAGACACTTTTCAACCCAGCACACATGGCAATGAAGTGGGCCAGTGCCCCGAGAGGCTGCAGGTCACCAACGACTTGATTAAGGCTTAGTTTCTGAGAAGCAACTCCCAGAACAACATGGCCTGCTTCTAACCAAGTCTGTGGGGCCAGGGTGGGAGGGAGAAGGGTGGACCCACTATGCCAGGAACAACACCTGGGCCTGGCCAGAGCCATGGGTCACAGAGCCCTGCAGATCCCCCAAGGGCCAGCTAGCCCGTGGACTGCCGCACCTCGCCCAAATGTCGATCGTGCCTTCAAATGCGCATGGATGCTCTTAGGATTCGCAAATCACAAACTCATTTTGAAGTATCATGATCATTACATGTTTTCTCCCCCAGCAATTAGGAAAGAGCTGCTGTCACGTGTGACTCTGAAATATTAGATGATAAAAAGATTTTGTGTACTCATAAAAAGTTGGAAATCGCTGTCTGACATATTTTTTCTGGGACAGAAAAAATATGTCAGAGCCTGTCTGTGGGAGGAAAGCTTTGCCTTGTGTCTTTATATTACGTAACAGGGACTGTGCACAGGGCTTACTGACCACTTTCCTCACAATCTTCAAAACAATCCCATGAGGCAATTACCCCATTATTCAGAGGAGGAAACTGAGGTTCAGGGAGACTAAACAGTCACAGAGAGGCCCCAAACCACATAGGTAGGAAATGGCAGAGGTGGGATTTGAACTGGGAGACGAGTGTTTCTAACACTGCATGGTGACTATTACTTTCTCAGGGGCTCTGCAAGTGCGTCAAACCCTTGCAGTAATTTAACCAAAGGTTCTAAGCCTGGACTGTGGGAAACCCTGAGAGTACATACAGGTATCTTTGTGCTTTACGATGGAGGGAGAAGCCACACATTCCACCAGAGCCTGAAAGGTGTTTACCACTGCTCTAGTTCCCAGCACCCTTCATTTGTGGGTGAAAACTGACACCCCAAAAGGGGACTCACAATAGAATAGTTGGAGAGTTTTGGCTGGACTCTGCTCTCTGACTTTCCATTGCAGCCTTTCAATAGCATCACTGATTTTCAGGAGAGCTGGGGGCCTCTGTGAAAGCTTAGCCATACCCCCGATCTGACACTGCCCTGTAAATATCCAGATACCTGGGCCATCAGCTTGGGCCACAGAGGGGCCTGGGAAAGCAGGCCCGCTGGACAGGAACGGCAGAACCTCACAACCAAATTCGTCATCGTGCTAGCCACCAAGTCAAATTTATCATTTTCTTAATACTTGGGGAATTCTTCAAAGACACTAGAAAACTGGCAGTGCATCAACGTCCCCAGGAGCATTTTTATTAATTTATACCATATTTTGCCATGTGCGATGTGCACTTTTTTGTTCAAGTTTGAGGGAAAAATAAGGATGCACATTATCCATAGGTAGTACTAATTCCGTATCTATATAAATGTTTTCCATTCTTTTACTTGTGCTTATGCACTAAAAGTGTGGGCCCAAGGGTGGGTGTGCATTACACATGGCAAAATCGGGGAAGCAGATGCCTATTCCTGCAGTGCCATCACCACAACGGAGTTGCCTCTGCTGCCAGGCTCTCCGTGTGAAACTCTCTTTCAATTACCTTGATTTGCATTGAATCTTCCCACCTCCCTTTAGTAAATGGCTTCCGGGAAACATCCGAAGCAAAAAGCAAGAGCTGTTGCCACACCATCACCTCCAATGTAAACCAATAGTAACAAATGATCCTGCACTCCAACAGCTTGTCCTGACCTTATCTACACCATGTGGAGCCAAACTTGCTTTTCTTACTTTGTCTTACAAAATCACTGAAACTAAACCATCCTTGTAATTAAGTCAGGAGTGCTTGGGTCTTCATTCACACCTGCTGGCCTGCACCCTTCGCATGCTCTGTGGGTGGTGGGGTCTCTTTCAGTGCTGTTTGCAATGCTCTCTCGACCTCTGAAATGCTGCTGCCTCTGAATGTGCGGATGGCCACACAGACTTTTCAGAATCCACGATAATAACAGCAACAATAACCACTAATGTAGGTTGTATTGAGCTATGTATCAAGAAATATACTGAGCATATTCATAAAAACCTCAGTTAATCCTAACAGTTTACACAGGAGGAAACAGAGGTTTAAAAACCCAAAGACCATAATAGCAGGGCTAGAATTGGACATGAACTTCCAAGACCCCTCTCCACTATCCAATTCAAATAGCATGAGCTTCTAGCCAGTAGTTTAACCCAGGTGTGACCTTGGCATCAGATCCTTGTCAATGATGAGTTTTCTAATTAGAAGAAGAAACATAGGTAGATTCTAAATTACCAGGATGATACGAATTTAGCCATCAGCTTCAGGAGAATCCAGTTGGTTACAAGTCCACATGTAAAAGTCATGTTTTATTATTTATCAAAATGCCCAATCAAACCACTGAGCTTGCTACGTTTGACTCCTATAGTATCTCCAGTGCTTTGCTTCAATGATGATTTCGTACTTCAGATAAAAGAAAACTGAAGCATACAAGGTTAAGTGACTTTGCCAAGGCCATAAACCAGGGACCCAGATTTTCCACATTCTCTTTGTACCTCCTATGCAGCAACGGATTCTATCGTTTTATGAATGTGAAGTAAGCAGTATTAACTGCGCATGACCCCGAGTGGAACACTATCCTGTCTCTCCTGGTTCCCACTATGGAGAGTTGGGTGTGGAAGGGCAATTCAGTATCAAGGTGTTTCTCAGGAGTCAATGAAGAAAAGATGGACCATGAAGTTATAACACCCCAGTGGTGTTCCCATAGATATTTAACAACACACTCTCTGGTTGGAGTGGGGAGCTCTGATCGGTAGCATTTGTCAATTTTCATGGTATCCATACTCCCCTCGTAGCCCATTTCAAGATATCAAGACAATGCCCCTGAACTCAGAGTTGGTAAGAGATGACAATAATTGGCTCTCAGGAGCAAGTACCAGCCAATTCCTATATGAGTTGGGCCAGCAGACCCTTTTCTAATCCAGCTTGTGACTCCCCATTGTAAGGCTTGGAGCAAGCCTCTTAGCCTGAGTATCAATTTCCACTTCTGTAAAGTGGAGAAGATAATACCATTAGAAATGATGGCACAACTGGAGGGCATCAGCAGAGAACAAGGTCATCTCTCCCCACTTCCCAGGGCAGCAGCACACACAAGGACTTCTGACAGAGGGAGGCGAAGGAACACTTTATTGTAAGTACATCCTATGCCTCTGAACCCCACTGGGAAGAACCGGAGAAGTCTCACTGTATCATGTGATAAAGGCTGGAGTTCATCTTACCCCATCCTCTCCTAGGCCCAAAGCCACCATCAAGGGTCTCTGCCAACCCCATGAATGAGACAGAATGAAGAAAAAGGAATAACTACAAGTGGCTTGGCCAGTCCTTCCCTGTGATAGCAATGCCCAGGTTGTTCCAGTGACATGAATACAAGGAGAGGCGAGAGTAACCAGGCTTGCCCTGGCTGGATGGCTCAGTTGGATAGAGCATCATCCCGATAAACCAAAGTTGCAGGTTCAATCCCCAGTCAGGGCACATATAAGAATCAACCAATGAATGCATAAGTGGGTGGAACAATGAGTTGATATTTCCCTCCCTTTCTCTCTCTCTCTCTCTAAAACTAATAAATTTTAAAAAAAGTTTTTAAAGAATAACCAGGCTTTCTCACTTGGCAAAAAGATGCCAGGCCCTCCTACCCTCCCTGCCACAGAAGGGGAAGCAGAGGAACACTGCCAACTTAGTAACCTTTAACCCACAGTGACTCATCTGCTGGCACCGAGGCCCACTCAGCACTCGGCTCCCTTAGATTAGCACCTGGCAGAGGGGATGTTCTGCTCTGTCTCTGCACTTCGGTTGCACGGTTACTGGGCAGATTCAATGACATTAAGTAAGGCACCAGATTTGGGCCAGAGTTCTCATGCCCAGTTTTATCATCCAGTTTTTCTGCACCTGAGCGGCTCTGAATGAATTATGGTTGTTCCAAAATAAAAAGGAAGGAAAGAAGCGAAACCTTCTAATCCTTATCATCACCCACTACTCTACATCGAACCTGCCAGGAAATACCTTGGTTGGTTTGCAGTCATGAAGACGATTCAAAGGACTTGTTTACTATGCACTCAAAGATAAATGTAAACATTAGGGTGTTCAAGTCAGCAGCTCCCCTCCCGAGGGGTCTGTTTGGAAGGGGAAACCGCATTTTAATGTTTAAGCTCCTCCATGGGTGTTTATAAAAGTAAGTCATATGACTTGGTAGTAATGGCTTTTATTTTTAAATGTGAGTCACATTAGTTCAACGTAAATGAACCACATTAAATTAAACATAATGTTGAATCACATGCGCTCGGTGTTGAGAAGCGGGAGGTTTTTAACTCAGATTTTGTCTTTAGTTTATCCGCCCAGTGCCTGCAATTCCTTAAGCCTCTGGTCTCCCTGTTGTGACTTTGATGATGCAAATGTGCCCTGAGATCCACCCAATGGAAAGGGGTTTTCTGGATTTGCAGGCATGAAGCTCTAATAGGGCTGGGAGGTGCAGAGGGGGCCTGTTTCTCCTGTGGAGCTGTTGTGAGGGGTGTCCCTACTCAGTCATCAATAGGCAGGTGTCTGCTGCTGAGTGAATGACACTAGACCAGGACACGGAAGGTGTAGCCTTCTGCCAGCTAGGAGCTGGTAACCTAGAGTAGAGGCAGAAGGCTAAAATACACTCTATTTTCATGGGATGAATTCTATACTCCCGTACAAACAAAATGACATAGCAGCTCAGGATAGACCTCAGTGGGTTCATCTTAGGAAGGCTGCCATTACTGTCGGGGCTTCCTGAGAAGCAGACTCTGCTTGCACAGAGACCTGCGTGCAGGGACTTGGCTGACAAGTGCCCATGGGACAACCACCTGTGGGGTCATGGAAGAGCCTCCAGTGAAGTGAACTGGCATGAGAATAGAAGGGGGAGACGAGGGAGCCATCCAATACAGAGTCACAGCAACCGAAGGAGGGGAAAAGATACAGAACATGGGGGGCAAAGAATGAAGACAGTTCATGCAGGGCAAAGTCTTAAATGGTCCCTTGGGACGTCATAAGAGTCCCTTGGGATGTCATAAGGATGTCACTTCAGAGGACTGTCATAGAATAGAGGACTTTCAGTAGAAGTTGAGATCACTAGCTATTGAGGAAAAGACCATAAGGACAGAGGATAGAAGAGGCAGCAGGCTAAGTGGAATGACCCGTGTTTTCTCTTTGGCAAAAGAATGAGCTAACGTGGAGGGCAAACCAGTGGAAAGCAAAAAAATAACTGAAAAAGCCAAAGGTACCAGGTTTAAGGGGAAGGACTAGGGCATTGGCAGAGGGGCCGTCCTGAAGAGGAAGTCCAATAGTTATTTCTGTCAAACTGCATGAAAATATGAGAAAATTGAGGATTTAGAGGGGGAAAGCTTTAATGTGGGAATGAAAGAAAGTTTGGAGTGGCAGTAGATTCTTGTGAGAAGAGAGCACAGGGAAATCAAATGGAAGGCAGGTAGGAATCTGTGCACGAAGCCCCTTGTAGGCAGGGATGAAATACCTGGGTCCTGTGAGCGGGAGGGGAAGAGCCGGAGGAGGTGCAAGGAGGATTTGTGGCTCAGTAAGTGTCTTAGCTCAGGCTGCCATCACAAAGTACCATCGCCTGGCTGGCTTATGAATTACAGAAATTTGTTTCTCACAATTCTGGAGGCTGAAAATCTGAGATCAGGGAGCCAGCAAAGCTCTCCCCCAGGATGCACTCGGCTGACGTCTCTGAGTCTTCACATAGCAGAAGGGAGATCAGAGAGCTTTGTGGAGTCTCTCCTAAAAGGGCGCTAATCCCACTCATGAGTGCTCCATCCTCATGACCTATCCACCCCCCAAAAACCCATCTCCTAACACCAACACTTTGGGGGTGAGGGTCTGAACATATGAATTATGGGGGTCACAAACATTCAGCCCATAACAACAAGCCTGGTGTGAAGAGAAGATTCGAGGCAAGATAGGCAAGGAGAAAGAGCAGTAATGAGGCTGCAACTGTACTCTGGGTGAGAAATAAGAGCCTGCCGCACTGGTGCTGGGAATTTTAGGAACAAGAATAGATTCAGATGATAGCTGGCAGTTAGAAGGACAGCACGCAGAGACAATTGAATTGAACCATGAACTTCACAAAGTCAGCGTATTGACCCAGAGAGCATGCATATGATATTAACCTAATGATATAGTCCAAGAAAGGATATATTATCAAGGTTTAAATATGTTTACTGACAGTTCTGAGAGATTTGAGTGAGATTAAAAAGAAAGAGGACAAGACCCTCTAGCTCATTATCTAGTCACTGCTTCCTGCATCCAAACTATTCCTTAATTTCCATATCTCCATGGAACTCCTACCTCTTTAAATCTGACTTAAAACTGGTGCATCTCCTGTACATTGTCTTTCATCACTAGAAGAAAGGGCGTGCGATTTGGTTTGAGTTTGTTTTTTACCAAGGGATGTTTTTCAACCAGCAGTTACCTTATTAAAAGTGGGCAGGGGGAGTCATAAGGTCAAAATCCCATTGGTTTCTTAAAGCAACTGGAAATAATCGATGTGCATTTGCAACCTGTTTCTAAATGTTCTTAGAGAATCTGTTTTGAAATGTCCTGCTGTGACCTAGGAGATCCTAATCGAAGAAGTGGTTTTGGAGCGATGCCTAGTATGAACTTATCACAGACTGACTGAGCAAATGAATAGGCAGTTCTTTGTGGCTCCTTTGAAACAGTCAGCTGTGATCCTCAAGGAACAAGTGAACCCCCAAATGTCTGGGCTGCTCTGATCTTTAGATTTAAGTGGAAGCCGATTTGCCAGCTGAGCCCTGCGGGCTGTGACGGGGTGCTTGGCAGGACATTTCAAGTTAATGTTGCATTGATCTTTAGACTAAAACAAAGGCCCCTTATTTCTGTTTCCTTTTCTCTGCGGGGCTGTGGAACCACCAATCATGACACCTCATCTCCTCTTCCGAGTTTTTAATAGAATTAGCTGATTAAGCACTGTGTCTCTCCTAGGGAAGAGAGGAGCGATTCTTGCAAGGTGGCAGGCACACGGCCAGCTCCACTTGGAGGTGTGAGAAGACAGCTGGAGGAACACACTCCAGCTCTACTCAGAAAGACAGAGCTCCGGTCCCGGCCAGGTTCTGACACCCTCTGGGACCGTCCCATGGCGTGAGAGGTCATGGGTTACCTGAATGCTTGAAAATTTCCCAGTTACCCAGCACTGTTCCCAGCACAGAGAAGTCCTTTCCTATATGTTTATTTCCTTCCCTTCTTGTTTCATGAAAGAAGGACCAAGCCCCCATAGCCAAAGTCTGTCCCCTAGGAAAGCCTGTTAACTAAGGCTCCTTACTATGTAGAGCCTGGGAGAGACCAGGTACCACTGATTAGCAAAAGCAAAACCTTGAACTACTTCTCTCTCAAAGCCCATCATAACTATTATATACAACATCATCACCAACAACACTCAAAGGATTTCTACTGCTATTATTTTATTTCTATAGTTCTTTTTTTTTTTTAATGATTTCAGACCCTATTCTGTGATTTTGGGATACAGCCTAAGCAGATAAGATGGAATTTTTATTTTCATTTTTTAAATCTTCACCCAAGAATGTGTTTTTATTGATTTTAGAAAGATAGGAGAGGAGAGAAAGAAACATCAGTGTGCAAGAGAGTCACCCATCGGTCATCTCCCGTATGCTCCCCAACTGGGAATTGAACCCACAACCTAGGTACGTGCCCTGACTAGAAATCACACCTGCAACCTTTTGGTGTACCAGACAGACAACGCTCTTAACCAACTGAGTCACCCAACCAGCACAAGCTGTAATTTTTAAAAGCTCGCACTCAGTGAAGGCAATACAAACCCAGGTTCAAGAACTTTGTTCTTACATGCAAGGTAGGACATTTTTGTAAACATCTTAAATTTTGCAAAGCATTTTCACACATGGTGCCTTTCTAATCTGCACCAAAAAGACCTTTGGACATGCAGAACACAAAACACCAGTCCCATTTTGCAGACTAGGGAATGAAGACTCAAGAGTACGAACTCTCTACCCGGATTCAGAGAACCCTGGCTGGAACTAGGACCTGCAGCAGTGCCCGGCTCCTTTCCGGTGAATCTGGCCTGAATGGACAGAAACACAGAGGGACAGCTGTCCACTTCTCTTGATCAGTCCAGTTCTGTACCCTTGTTCTGCACAGGTGTAAAAGTCCCTGGAACATTCTCCCTCCTCCTCTCCCACCCCTTGTTGCCCCTCCTCCTAGCACCCAAATGTACCGGAGGCTTCTGCAAGCAATACAGAAATTCTCAGTCCAGCTCCTTTTCCAGCCTCCCTATTCAATGGTCTCGTTCTCCATTTCAAAGGGCCCTCCGCAATAAGACCTTTTGAATCTTTTTATTAGGCTCTCTAAAGCCTCTCTTTACATCTTTTCTCTTTGATATTTTCTTGAAGGAGAAATTCACTGAGGAGTAAATTCTGGGTCAACCAAAGGTCAGGAGGGAGAGGGGAAAAGTACAATCATTCTGGAATTTCGGCCTCAAGAAACCCATCAGGTTATACACTTGTAGTCAGAGGGGCCCCTCCATGTAATTAAAGTTTGGCCATGATGTACCTAAATGTCCACAGGAACACAGCCCAGCACCATTGTTCAAAAGCAAAAACAATTATTTGGAAGCAGAAATGAATTCCTTACATCCGTCTGAACCCCTGTTGATCTACAGCCATAAGGTAATTTGCTTCAACTAACTTAATTCCTGTTCTCTGTTCAATTTCCCTGTGCCTTTTAACTAATGTTTTAATTCTCCTTTGTGCGCTCTGTGCCACCAAATCAAAGCAAAATTTATCAGTCTTCCTTTCACTTGGCAAAACCAAGCCAATTTGGCTAGGGAAAAATAACTAATAAAGGACAAAGGGTGTTTAAAGGAAATGCATTGTTTCATTGGCGATTCGGAACAGAGCACAAAGAAGCTTAATTGTGATCGGAAATCAAAGGAATGTAAATGACTTTATTCATATTCATACATTGCTGACAACGTGTGGCTTTTGAAAAGCAAAAGCCTCTTGGTGGGGGACGGGTCTGGGGACACACTGGGCAAGTGACAAACCCTGGCTGCTGTCAGGTCTGGCCTGCGGTCCCTGCTTGCTTCCTCTTTCTCAGGAGGCGGCCATATTCCAGCTAACGCTGGGACTGCCTCTCACAATCCAGGACTAAGAGATGAGCTGAGTCTTGAACATCCGCCCACTCCCGACAGCTGTGGAGGACGACGTGGTATCATCCTCCTGACAAAACTGGAGAGAACTTCAGGGACCCTCTCCATTGCTCAAAGATTTTTTTGATGCAAGTTAAGATGAGATGAAAAGACCATCTCTGAGTCTGTAGTAATAATGGCAAGTCGTGTTTAATTAAGCATCACACATTTCTCAAGGCTTGCACAGACTCCTTGCATAGTGCTGCACTGGCGCCATGTGAGGCCAGCTGTGGGTGTGGCAGGCGGAGGGGGTGGGGGAGGCTGCGACCACAGGCTCTGAAGGCCAAACCGCCAGGGTCCAGCCCCGGCCCCGCCCTCCCTGCTCTGAGACATGAGCCCAGTTGTTTAACCTCTTTGTATTTCAGCTTTCTCACCTGTAAAATGGGAATAAAAACTGCCTATCACATGGGGTTGTTTCTATAGTGAAATAAGAAAATGTGTGTAAAGCTCTTAGCCCTGGGCCTCAGAAAGATTGTTATCCCCAGTAGCTGTGGTCCAGAAAGTCCCCACAACAAAATGATTTAGCAAATACTGAACCATTGCTCCCAGATAAGATCGTGCCTCTAGTGGCATTCTCATCAATCAACACATAACTGTATCATACCAGTGTTTCCCTTCACAGACACCCATTGAATATATATGGCTGATTCACTGACACTGAACGCATGGCCAGCAGCCCTGTGACTCATGCATGAACAAAGCTTACCTAACACAGGTATTCTCTCCACCAGACACATCACGGCTTCTCACACTGGGGATCACTGGGGAGCCCTCGGGCACTACACTTGGGGCCATTTTAACAGTGGCCTCACCAACAAGAAGCACAGAAATGAGGAACGCAGGGCGCTCAGTGGATGGCGGCAAGGACACTCTCAGTCTGAGCACTGGAACAAGGAGGCGGAGTCACCTTGTGCGATCTCATCTGGGAGCACGTGGTCATGGACTCCAATGTTTCGAGGCTGCTCTGCACATGTCTGTGAATGACCGAGAAAGGCCAGAGACCACTGACTGAGGGGGCGGGGGGGTGGGGTCGGGCTACAGATACATTTCAGTGAGTAGGTGAATGTGTAAATGTGGAATCACCAACTAGGGGGATTGACTGTGTTATGATTAATCTCACCTAATACTTATGATCAGTCCCAGTTTATACAGGAGGAATAAGCCTCATTAGGTATTAGGCGATAAGGCACATCAGATTTGATGGAGCCCTGAGTGGCATCTGCCAGAGGTGGCTTTCCCACCCCTGCCTGAGGAAATGGTACCCCCAGGGTTGACGGACAGCCCTCTATCTGGAAGTCACATTCACTGACTGTCTATTTCTCGGTATTATTTCTGCAAGCCACAGAGTCTCAATATGTTGAGAAAGTTCCTCCTGTTGCTGTGTGTGATATTCTTCCCCACTCCACACCCCCGCCCCTGCTAAGGGACAGTTATTCCAGGCACTTAAAACCTGTCAGAACACCGGACTGGTCTCTGCCCTCAAAGAACCAATAATCACAGTTTCTATAAAGCAGGTGGTTCCTCTGACATTTAGAAAAGAAAGTAGTCAGGAAGAGAAACCTCGATTTTGCCTACTGGAAAGAAAACAAACCTTTGCCTGGTACCTACATCTATCCGGCTCTTTGCTGAGGGAGGAGGTGCAGAGCAGTAGTAGGACACGTGTCCACCAGGAACGAGGCACTAAACTAGACACTGTACACATCTTATCTGGTGGATCCCTTACCATAACCTTAGAAATGAAATGTATATATTTTATTCTGCATAAAAGAAAACAGATGTACAGAGAAGTCAAGTGCTTTGCTCAAGGTCACCTAGCTATTAAGTGGCAAAGTTGGAATTTCAACAATATGTCCAACTCTAAAATCCACATTGTTTCTGGGATGTAGCAATGCTAAAATCCCCTTCGGTTACATCTGATCCAGCACCAAACCTCCAGAAAGCCCCTTCTCACACCAGCATGAATTCCCTGGGTGGTTCTGAGCAAGTTCAGTCCTGTCTACACCGGTCAGTGTTCTCTGCACTCAGCGTCTCACCTCTGTCTTCGCTACGGCTCTTGTTGCATCATCTCTGCGTTCTGGCTGCGTCTACGCGTCTTTTCCCCAGTAGACTCTAAGCACCTAGAAGTCAGGGTTTCTCTCTGATTAACTCTGTAACCACAGAAGGAGGTAGCGTTTTCCCCAGTTCTTTACTCCCCACCCTTCACTACGAGAGGATTTTATATCCTGACTATCTCCACAGGACTCACGATGCCCCTGCACGAAGGAGCATTGTCTTTTCCCATTCCGTGGATGTGAGCTGGACCAAGGGATGTGCCCTAGCAAGTGGAATATAAGCCAGCATAATATATGCCACATCCAAGCACAGGCTCTAAAAGGCAGTGGGAGTTTTTGCCAGCTCTCCTGCTCATTCCTTCTGCCAAGAGAACAGCAAGTAAGACCTGCTCGCTGGCCCTGGGCCTTGGAATGTGGAGATCTACGGAGGACAGGCAGAGCGGCCAGCCTGCTGACCTGGAACACAGGTGAGAGACGGATGTTCGTTGTCAGCTACGGAGACCTGGGGGCTGTTATTGCACTAACACTGACTAATCTGGTCGCAACATGGCACCTCGCCCAGAGCTCGTCACGGGGAATCATTTCAAGAACTGCATGTCCAATGAGTAGATTATCACCACTGACAGCCATTTATTCAAGTTCGCTGCAAACCATTATCACTGCAACACTTTGGTAGCCTAGAGAGAGAGAACAGAACTGGGAGTGAGATGAACATCGGTCCCAATGGGCCAACGAGCAGTTCTGAGATTCCCTCCCACGCCAAGACGAGCTGGGGGGCAAAGACAACGCTGGAGTTTTGGTTCTTGACTCCTGGTGACCTGTTCTGTTACCGTCTGCTTCTGTTTTATCGATTATTTTCACAGGCTCACTTCTCCAAAAAAAATTTTCTTGGAAATATCAGTCACATGCAAGTGTGTTTATGTCTTCCACACAACAGGCAGAGAAGGTGCCACAGACTAAATTAGAATATTGACAGGATGGTATCTGGAAATACTGGGTCCCAGGCAACAGGGATTGGTGAAGTCAGATGCTGGACAGCCCACTTCACACGTCGTCACACAGAGATGGAATATGGTACTTCTGTGAGTATGAAATAAAATCACATTATGAAGGCAAATTTAGGAAGCAAAATGAACTTACGATGGCTACCAGAAACTAAGAAAGTGGAATCTAACCCTAAAAAGCAGTGGGTGAAGGAACGAAATCACATAGGAAGACCCATATCCAAAATAGCAGAGAAGTCCAGTAACATTAATTTTTTAAGACACATAACTAACCAAATGAATCTGAAGTAAAAAATGCTTTCACCAAAACATTTCTTTACCGGAGAAAAGGAGTGAACTGAAACCCCTCAGAGCTCAGACAGCTCTTCAGAGGGGCGCATCCCAACCTCCGTCTGCCAGAGTGGCCCCATCACGACCTGCTTAGAGCACAGATAGACCCCTGTTACTTGTTCACCGGCTCAAGTGTTTGCAACCAGTTCCCGGGCAGACACATACAGAGAGAGACCGGCTTACCAGGACGTCTTAAACTTGATGACCCCCGTCCTTAAAGAAATCTCATTTGGATTCTCTGCTCACTAAGCAATTTTGTGAAGGTGCTTTGGCTTCTTCTAATGTTCCTTTCCAACAGAAGAGAGAATAAGCCAAACAGTTGGCCGAAATACCTAGCTGGGCTGGCAGTTGTATTTCTCACTGCAAACCAGTAAACTGGCATCCTTGCTCACACAGTGCTCCCTCAGGAGCTGAGCTTCCCAGTCCTCAGCCTGACTCCTCTGGGCACACAGGCAGAATCCCGTTTTGAGCCTGGAATGCTGAGGATGGGCCGGCGAAGCGTGGTACCCCCACCAAGGAAACACTGCCTTAGAAAAAGTCTGGGCCATGCACCCAACATCCTGAAAAGTTATCTCCAAATCAGTACCTTTTAAATAAAGATATATATCATTTTACATATTTATAAAATCATGTTGAGGTCTGTCATCATATTCTTAGCTCCTATATGTCTAACAGTAAGAAAGTCTAGAACAAAAACAAGATCAGACTAATAGTTTCCTAAGTCAGTATTTTACTGGTATTATTCATGACTAATTGCACAAACCAACTATAAATAGAAGTGATCTAATAGAAAGGACCCCAGAAATCAGTCAGCCCAAGGGCTGGTCTATGCTGCCCCAGGGACATGGGACAAGCCTCCTCTTCTCCACACCACTTTCAACAAGCACGTACACACTCACACACGCAGAACGTTTCTGCTCACACTGTTCTCCTTGGCTTCCTCCTGATCACACGCCACTGAGGGCTCTGCGGTGTTGGCACTTACAGGGGAGCAAGTGCAGGGAAGGCCCCGGGCTTTAGACAGCCCTGAAAATAGAACGCACAGCCACCCACGGGTGCTCACTGGGAAGCAGACAGCATGGTGGGCCACTCTGAGAACAGCTGTCAAACTCAACATAACTTCTGCAGAACCCAGTCCATTACGGGAACTACAACAAAGCAGCCAGTTTCTTTAAGAGCAACCCTCATGGAAGAAAATGAGATGGACAGAAAATATAAAAAGTAAAAAACATTGAGAGAGAGATTTCCATCAATGACACAGCTGGAACCTATTCGGAACTGAATTCAAACAAACTAAACAATGTAAAGCTGTCCAGTAAAGTGAACAATGAATGAATGTGTAATGACATGAAAAGAATTACTATTAGCTTATTTAGCTGTGGTAATAATATTGTGGTTATGCTTTTTTAAATGGCCTTCATTTTCTAGAGATGCATGCCAAATATTTACAGATGAAATGATATCATATGTGGGATTTGCTTCAAAATAAGCCTGTTGGGGGGGACGG
Organism: Tonatia bakeri; assembly: GCA_004024845.1. Taxonomy (NCBI): domain Eukaryota; kingdom Metazoa; phylum Chordata; class Mammalia; order Chiroptera; family Phyllostomidae; genus Tonatia; species Tonatia bakeri. The sequence goes on along the minus strand of PVIA01008406.1, from coordinate 20,960 downwards.
GTGGGGGCAGAGAGGAAGGGAGGCTGTCCATGTATGTCGTGGTTGTTTCTGAAGTTGAGTGATTTTGCTTCATTGTAATAGTCTTCTTACTTCTCTATAGGTATAAATTTTTCCATAATGAAAAACATAAAGAAGAGACTTAATAGAAAAAGTATTTTGAAACAATACCTATGGTGAAGCTAGGAAAGCACTACTTTCCTAGTGCTTTCCTAGCACTACTAGGGAGAATCCTGTCTTCCAGGAAGCGGGAAGTTAAAATATGCAGGGACACAGGCACCACCCAGCAAGCCTTGTGGCCCACGCAGGGTCCCTTGGGATGCTAACTAACTTCTTGATCTTCTAGAAACAAAGTCGAAAAGGGAAAGAAAACTGAACGAAGATTATACGCAGTCAGGCAATTAGTTAAATAGTTTTAAGTACTGTTGGATCCTATATAGAGATTCAAAGAGAAACAGAAAAGCATAGTACATTCTAATTAGTACTTTTTAGGAAAAAAAATATGGTATGTGGATTCAGCGACATACAAACTGAGTAAGCAGTTCTGAGGAATACTGAGGACCTCAATTCGAAAGCGGTATCAGAAAGCATAAAAAAAAAGCAGCATTCTGTTGGGTGCAGACAGGATGGGCAAAGGTGTGTGTGAGCTCTGCATCCTTCACGGCGGAGCACGAAGGACTAGCACTGGCCCTCCGACACGGAGCAGAAGGTCCCGTCTGCATCCCTTCTCTCCCTCCCCGTATGTCTGGGTCTTAATTTTTCACAGCCATAGTTTCCTCTCTGCTGCTTAATGCCGAGTTGGATCCAGGATTCAATGGGGGGATTTATGTTAAGCAAAGGTGCTTTGTCAACTGTGAAGCCAGCACTTTCATCAAAGAAAGGGACCGCAGTACCTGGCACACGGTGGGTGAGGAATACAGCTGAGCTCCAAGCCGTTACGGTTTCTAGGCAAACATGAAGAGACAACTCTTGGCACCAAGCTTTTCTCCTGTACTGCACTTCAAATGTTCCTTCCACACTGAAGCCTCAGCACTTTCCCTTAGCATTAGGAGGCCAAGAAGAAATCTGGTCGTAAATCGGCCTTTGGACTTTATTTTGACTCTGGTGTGAAATACTGGTTTAAAAGAAGAAAGTCTGTTTCTTGTGATTTTAATGTGAAAGCAGATTAAAATCCCATTTCCACGATGTCTAAACTCGATGACCTTGGGCAAATTACCCTACCTCTCTAAACTCTGGTCTCCCCCCACCCCCTAAATAAGGATACCTCCCTGTTTGGACAGCTGTTTAAGGATTGAAATGAATAGAAATTTTGTACAGAAAGTGTTTAGCCAATTGAAACAGACTCACAGACACAGAGAGGACTGGTGGTCACCAGAGGGGAGGGGCTTGCAGGACTGGATGAAAGAGGAGAAGGAATTAGGAAGCACAAATTGGTAGTTACAGAATAGTCACGGGGAATTAAGTACAGCACAGGAAACAGAGTCAATAATACTGTAATAATTATGTATGGTGCCAGGTGAGGACTGGAAATATCAAGAGGAACACAATGGGAGGTGTGTATATGATTTGTCCAACCACTAAGCTATACCTGTGAGACCAATATAAAGATGAAATTGAAAGAAAACAATAGTGTTTAGCGAATCTTAGAGCACAGGAGAGGTTGCAATAATGACAATATGGAGGTGGATCGCTGGCGGTGAGGGGTATAAGGGACTCAACGGTAATGGATAAATATAATAAAGGTTATATTAAAAATAATGATAACAACACGACAGGTACCACTAGCACTAATGTCATTATTGACAATCATAACGGGAAATTTCTCTGAGGCCCTTTTCTAACTTTACGGTCTTCGTGGGACGAGCCCGTGCTCCAGGCCGGATGCAGGAGACACGCAGCACATGAGGGAGGGAGACGGCACATCACCAGTGATGCTTTGGGGGCAGTCTCTTAGAAGACCACACCCTCCTCCCCACCCCCACCCTCACCCCCATCGGGACGATTGCCTACAGAGTAAAACGGACAGAATGGGACTGAGAACACCACCCGAATTCTGTAGCCGCCGAAGAACCGCGACGATCGCAGTCAACACCGCAGGCCACCGTGTGGGAATGTTTTCCGCGAACTCGCTCACCCCTACTCACTTGAGCACGTGCACCCCGCCTCTGCCATCAGGCCTGCTGCATTCGGTCACAGTTCCAGAACTGTGTGTCTCCCTTTTCCACAGATGAGAGCTTACAGGTGTGTAAGGAGCAACACAGAGCTATTCGCCTCCCCTTTCTCAGGTGTGGGATGGAGGAACCACAAAGTGCACACTTAAAATTTCTCCCCCACTTAAAGTTGAGGAAGGCAATATTGAATACTGCTTCTCTCCTTTCGTGCTTTACCGATTGTACTATTTCATTGTTCTCTGTCACTCTGCTGATTACAACCAAGAAACACGTACCACAGTTCCTCACGAACTGCATTACATCAGGGTTTGCCCTCCCCTTTGCCTGTTTCCACCTGCTCATCAGGGAAAATTGGGGCCAGCTTTCGGAGGGGACCCGTAAAACCAGGACTTGGCCACAGCGTCAGCCTTAGGTCCTCCACCTGTGGGTCCCAGTCGGAGTGGGAGAAGGGAGTCGGGTTCTCCCCGCTCTCTGGGGAATGCAGTTCCTCTGAGGAGGCTGAGGGAGAGCTGAAGCCATTATGACGTCATTTCTCATCTCTGTGAGGTGCCGCTGACCCTGACCGTCTACCAGCACACAGGCGCAGCCTCTGTCAGCCTGCTACCTGGCGTCCCCCTCGCCATTCTGGAGGAACCGATGGTGCAGAATACACATAAAACAAACAGTAGCAGGGAAAAGGCATATGCTTCGTTCCTCCGTTTTTACAAAACCGAGCAGGACAAAAGATAGCTCTGTTTACATTTTCACTTCTGGTTATTCTTTTCTTCGGTATTGTTTGCAAGCCAAACCACAGCACTTGACAAAAATCATCTCCTTACAAATGTTCGTTTCGGACATCTGCGTTTGATGGGTGCTCCTCGCATGGGTTTAGGGGCCTGAATGGGTACCGCGGTCCAGGCTCGCCCGTTGCTTAGATCAGGGTTAGATCTGCCTGCCTGCCACCTGCGCCGTGCGGGTTTAAGTCGCCCTCTTCCCCAGCACTGGATACTCTGGGAGGAAGCTCAATGAGGCGGGTGGTGGAAGGAATAACCGTCATCTTGCCTCTGCACCAGTGGCTGGCAAACTCAGGTTCGTTTTCAACTGCCAGACTCCTGACACGCTGAAACGGCATTGCCTCTTTAAAGTGTTTATTTATTGATTTTCTTTAGGGAGAGAAAAGCATTGATTTGTCATTCTACTTATCTTATGTATTCACTGGTTGATTCTTGTATGTACCCTGACTGGGGACCAAACCTTCAGTCAACGCTGTAACCCACAGAGATACCCGACCAGGGCCTGAAACTGGATTGCTTTACATACAGACCGTCTACCACAGTGAGGCGCTGTCAGGCCTGGGAAGTAGGTATGGATGGATGAGTGTATCTACACCTCCTGTATTCAGCTCCCCTGCCCCACCATCCCCTCCCCCAGCACAAAGACAACAATTCGAGGTACTCGCCCTGGTCACAGCTGGGAGGAGAGAGCAGATTCCACAATCCTCTCACAGGCCTTAGAGACATAACATAACTCGCCAACTATTTCTCCCTCTGGACAGGACAGGCTGTGGGTGAAGAGAGCTGTCTTTTTATATGGAAGTGAGCACTTCATCATGACTCCAGCAGACCACGATGGAGCAAGAGGGATGAGAGATGGCTTTATATTGCAGACCAGATGCTGACCACGAGCAAATTCCTCTCCAAGAGAGCTAGTGCCTCCTTCCCTACCCTTGCAACTTGAGAGCAAACCGAAACCCCAGCAGCCTATTAACTTGCCAGCAATCCTACGTACTTGCGAGTGGGATACAGACCAGCTCTTAATCCAAATTCCTTAGCTATGCACAGCCCTATTCCTTGAGAACGACCAGTATCCCCTGGGTGGGGTCTTTTGTGTTCCCATAATGAAGCAAACCTGTTCTCAGATGAACACGGATGTTCCCGAATTTCAATCCTCAAGTGTACAATTCTGAGGGTGTTGGGGAAGTTCATGGAAAATTGAGTGGTGATAAAGTCATTTTAAAACAGCGTATCCAAAAGGGAGCCTCTCCAAACTGTGCTTCTGTTATGCGTCAGAATTGGAGGCAGTGGAAGCGCTCCTGACCAGTCTCCAGAGCTTCAGAAAATGAATGAGTCACCGCTCCGTTCCACAGACTGACCGAGACCAGGGCACCTAAAGGCACAAGGAGGTGACTGAATTGTTTGTGGATTACTTCTGCTCCCGAAAGTTGGAAAGTGAGCATGTTTGCTCCTGACCCTGATTGTGATGGTTCTTCTTATTCCTATAATGATTTAATTTGATATTAAGTACACTTAAGAAATGTGACTCACAGAGGAAGGAGTAGTGATTCTATGCAAGTGACATTGAGTGTTTCAAGGGCATCAATAAACATGACTCTAAAGCAGTGCTGTCTAATCGAAATAAAATGCAAACCATATATGTAATTTTATATTTCCCAGTAGTCACATTTCAAAAGAAACAGGTGAAGTTCATTTTAATATATTTATTTAACCCAATATACCCAAGCTATTAGCATGTCACCTATAATAAAAATGTATTGAAATATTTTATGGCTCTCTTTTTTGAGATGGGGGAGGGGATGGGAGGAAGAAAGAGAGAGAGAAACATCAACTGGGGTCTGAACCCGCAACCTAGACACATGCCGGACTGGGAACTGAACTGGTGACCTTTTGCTTTGTGGGACAACGTCCAACCAACCAAGCCACAGTGGTCGGGACTACGTTGTTGGAGGTTTTTTTGTTGTTTTTTTTGGTACCAAGTCTTGGAACTCTCATGTACATTTCGTGCTTCTAGGACGTCTTATTTCTGATGAGCCGCATTCCAAGCGTTCAGTAACCACACAGGGCAAGTGACAGCTGCACTAGACATCGTGACTGTACAGAATCGCACTTCGAAGAGTGGATACCACTATCACAGATTGGGGGAAATTTCCCACAGTCGCTAAAACCCGAAAGTGCTGCAGGGGTCTGAAGTTCTCCCTCCACATGGAAGGAAGTGAAGTTGGAAATTCTCTACTTTTCGTCACAGGTGTGATTAACGCAAGAGAGAAAACCAGGGATTCAAGTCAGCGAAAACAGTAGTCCAAGAAGAGTCCTTGGTTCAACATCAGAGAACCTGTCAGATGAACACAGGTCTGAAGTAAAATGGTTAATGGGAACCACACAGCTTTACTTTTAATGATTTGTTAATGTTAACCTGACTTTTTAAAAATGTATTTAAGATCTTCATTAACAGGTGCTAAAGGTTTGTTGTCTTAAAAAGATCAAGTTGTAAACTGTTCATCATAAATCAAAAAATGAGGTTCTTAAAAATCTCACCTTGAGTAGATAGGAAACAATTTTAAAACCTTTAAAGATGTATTGAGAAAAAAACAGGCTTAAAAAAAAAAACATTTTTGTCATTACCAAAAAAGGACATCTTGAGGTAAACATAATAAAAACCACTCCTGCCCAAATGATGCGGCTAGTTCAAGTTAGCTGGTTAAAGGGCAAAAAGTAAACATGTAAGGCCTTCGGCTCCAACCTTTTGTTCATTTCTTATAGCTGGAACTTCCTGCTCGTTTCTCCTTGTTGGATGACCAAACTGGACAATGGTAGAGACGGTGAGCCTGCCTTTGTTTAGCCCCACCCTGTGCAGCTGAGGGGTGGACCGCTTTTGTCTCTGCCATCTTGTGGTTCAGGGTTTTCCGGGTGTCTGAATTAGAAATTAAAGATTTCTCGGGTTTCCTTGAGTCTCCCCTCCTGGATTTCCTTATCTTTGTCATTGTAGTCTTCTGTAGGCTGTCCAGGGCGAGACAGGTCCCTGCAGAATGCTGGTCTGCAGACTTCATACACATTCTGTCCCACCGTCCACCTTGTTCTTGGTGCCCTGGTGCTCAGCACCTCCAGCCCTCATCTCTGCACAGGATGGCTGGGGTGCTGGGATGCTGGGATACTGATTCTGCACCCATAGGGTCTCTGCATATAGGAAGGTGGGTGGGCACTGTGGCCTGGGCATTGCTGGGCCTGGCCTCAGGGAGCCATCTCCAATTTCTCATTCTTTTCCCCACTCCCACTATTTTGGTCATTCTACTGGTAATTGCCTGGAGGACCCTTGTGATGTGGGTAGCGTCTACAAGGGTCACGTCTGCTGCACACGCATTTCCTGGCTTGCCCCTGGAGCTCCACCAGGGCCTGGAACATCTGCTGTTTCCGCATCCCCTTCTCCTTCCACAACGCCAAACTCCACGTGCTTTCTATCCCCTGAACAGCAAAGGTACTTCTGGGCGATTATTCTCCATGCCAGTCTGCTGGACAAACCCACCTTCCTTGCTTCCATTCCTGTTGATGCAACCATATCTGTTTCCCACACTGGACCTTTGCACTGTTCTTAAAATCTCCATCACAGTGGCCTTTCTGTCCCTGCTGGTTGGTGCCAAAGATGTGAGGCTGCTGTGGGCCGGTGCCCATGAGGCCAGGCTGGGTGTGGGTGGGCCTGCCACTCAGGTTGTGCTGATGGCGAGTGGAAGAACTGGGCCAGCAATGACAGCAGGGCCTCTTGGAGCTCTCTTGGGTCTTCCCCTACTTTTTTTGATTACCCCCAAGTTCATGGGCTAAAAGAGCTTCTATTATACTGGAAGTGCCTTCAAAGTAATTAATTTCAGTTGAATTCAACCAATACTTACTGGGCATCTCAATAAATATTTGTGAAACTCTTTATTGTTCCTGACCCCAAGACCAACCTAAGCTCATAGGTGGAGGAGACGAATAATAAAAATAAATGCAACCAAATAAGTCACAAAAAGTCAAAAGATAGATCATGTTTGATCAAAGAAACAGACAAATATCCCTGCATTTGAATGCATTTGAGATAAGGTTTGAAGGATGAGTAGATTTTCATCACGAAGATAAACAGAGAGAGCCTATTTGCAAGCAGAGATTACAGCATTTTTCTGATAGGCAATTTTCTTCTCGAAATTACCAGTACCTGTTTGTTAGAAGTTCCCATGAAAAAGACGTGGGACTTTTCACTGGTCACACATTCAACAAGGGCGGGAGGAGTGTGGTGTCCAGTGTGATGTGAAACCAAGTGGCCAAGGCCTGTTTAGTGCACAGTGAGTGGTCGGGGATTCTGCAGAAAGAAGTGAGGGCAGTAGGCAGGTTCTGTTGGGCAAGGGTTCTTATAGGAAGTCAGAATCTATAGTCAGTTGTCCCAGCAGCTGTGTATAAATCAGCTCAGAATGAAGAGAGGCTAAGAGCCCCAAAACAGTCTGGAAAAATCCAGGCTGGGGACAATACACCCAATTTAAAGTTCACACCCAACGTGTTAATGCTGTAAATTAGGAATGTAACTTTGCCCTCTGGGCCTCAGTTTCCCACCTTACAGGAATGCTACAGAGATTAAATGAGCTGGGGCAGGGTAAGGTTCTTTGCCAACTATGAGCACTACTCAAATTCAGGTACTAGCCCTGGCTGATGTGGCTCAGTGGACTGAGTGCCAGCCTGCAACTGAAAAGTTGCTGGCTTGATTCCAGGTCAGGGTCCATGCCTGGGCTGCAGATCAGGTTCCCAGCTGGGTGCGTGCAAGAGACAACCAATCAATGCACCCTTCACACATCGATGTTTCTCTCCCGCTCTTTCTCCATCCCTTCCTACCTCTCTAAAATAAATAAATAAAATCTTTTTTAAAAATTTAGGCATTAGACATTACTGTCATTATCATGACTGTTGGGATGATGCTAAATGTATCCTTTTATGAGATAATAAAATCCTGGAATCGAGTGGCAGTAAAGCATTGATTGACAATAGGAAACAGAAAGAAAATATACTGACCAGAAGAAACCAAAGCTGGCTGTTGATTTGATTGGTGGGGGAGGGGGCCACAGAGCTAAAGATTAAAAATAAATTCTTTTCCGTCAATGACAATGAAACAAACCTCAACATATGGGCTTACAACCATCAAAACAGTAGCCTCTATCACCAAAGCCACCATGTGGCTTGCATTTTTTTTATCCCATTCTACGTGCCAATGCCCCCAACTTCTACTAGTGATCAGGAGTTTCCTTTCTCCCCTCTCCTGAGACTAAAGGGTGGAATGTAGACAAGCATGTGGTTTGGTGGGCTGAGGCTTGCTGCTGCTCACCAGCTCCTACTTTCAAGGGCAGAAATGACAAATGGAATGCTGAGCCGCTACTACTTAGACAGATAAAATATGCTCTAAGAATTGATAGGATGCACACCCACCATTCTCCTCCTTGCTGGCCACCAATATATCAACTGTCACCCGGTGATAATAGCCCACAACTGCCGGCAGCGACGCTATTGATTTCTTCCAGTCAGCACTCGCTGAAGTTGTGCGCACACAGATCGCTCTAGCACTGAAGCCCAAACAGATTAAATATGTTTCAGAAAAAAACCTTCCTTTTCCCAGGACAAGAGTTTTCCCATCCTTTCATTAGGGCCAACTTTTAAATAAAACTTTATTAGATTGTTTATAAGGAGGAGGCATCACTGCCCCAATCCCATGCTTATACAAAAAATAATCATCTAGGTTGGCGCTGATTATGTGGCTTTTCTCAGTTCTCCATAGTAGGACTTGTCACGAGTGGGCTGAATTCTGGAGGAAGAAGAAGTAGCCAATCGCAAGATGGTAAAGAGACTAAGACACAACTATTACATTCTCTGCAAATTCAGTTGCGCATACCTTTCAAGGTCATCCATTGTTCTGAATTATGTCGTCCAACTTTCCTGCACTAGAATGGATACTGGAGTATGAACTATATTTGGTAAGATCTATGTTCCAGGAGCAGACCAGGCCCTAAGGAAATTATGAAGTAGGAAAAATTATAGCTTTAATATCCTCGGATCTCTCTTTTGAACATTTTCTTTACCTGACTACCCAACCCCCATCTTTGTGGCCTGATAGATCTTCTCTCCTCAGTGATACCCCACAACCAAGATCTTTCTTGTTTTATCCTGGCTTATCAAAATGTGTATACCCTGTATTCTGTCCTTTAACAGACACATGTATCTCCCCATGAATGTTAAATGGTAATTTAAGGTCTGTGGCCAAAGAGATTTTTCATACTCTTCAGATCACATCCTCTAAATTCACCTGCAAGGTATTGTGCAGGTAAAGAAAAATATACTCAAGTCCCTGGTGAACCACAAACAGCTCCATAAGTATAAGAAATTATTATGATTTCTCTGCCTGCATGAAGGGCCAGCAGTGTGCTGGGGCTGGCACATACTGGCTGAAACTAGCTGACTGTGCACATCTCTTCCCCCAACTGCGCACTTGATGGCATGTTGGTATCTTGAAATCAGCCATGGTGAGAGTACTGACTCCATGGTAACTGGCAGGCACTACATGGCCCGTCTGCCTCCTGCAAGCCCAGAGAAATAATTTACCAGCACATCCCTGCATGAGATCATCCTTCTGTAGGAATAGATGTTATCTTCAACTTGTTGGTCTCCTGGACCTTTGAGCGACCCCATTTCCCCCATTAGTTTCTCTCACCAGAACAACACCAGAGAACCTGGTTGTGCCCATGCAGGTCTCAACACACTGCAACAACTAGCTCCGCCACATCTTTCCTGCCCGCTGGCATTTGGAGGCAGCTCCAGTGCCTGACACACAGAATATGAAATACATGCGTTAATCCAATGAGCACACACAGCATGCACAGAGACAGATTCCATGCATAGACATGTGCTAGCACAGGCATGCGTGTGTGCACAAACACAGACACACACACACACCTGTGTCTCAGATAACCTAAAAGAAAAATTTATTTTAAAAATACTTCAGTAATAAAGAACAATTTTATTTGTCATGTTAGAATATGTACATGGTTTATTGCCATAGGCCTAACATTCCTGGAGAAGCAAGTATTAACAACCGACAGGGTAAGAAGCTATTTAATTGAAGTAGAAAAGCACGTTATGGTACTCTTATGTTCAACAACCTCTTAGCAAAAGAACCGATTTTGGAAATATGAGTTATCCGAAACAAATTGTTTGAAGTCCTCAAGCTGTGCCATTAAGCTTAACGAACAAAATGGTCCAACCTCGCCTCCTCCCTGCTCCCAACTCGAGAACCACTGCCGTTTCTCCTTCCTTCCTCACATGCCATTCACCCCTCGGCTGGCCTCCTACAAACACACCCGGCGAAAGGTTGCCGGGGACCTCCTGCAAGCCCATCTCCAGGCCACTCAGTCTTTCGAATCCCTCTGTGGCATTTGGCATGCTGCCCTCTCCAGTGAGTCTCATCCTGGCCACGTTCAGTTTCCCCTGGCCTGCCGGTGTGTAGCAGCACACATGCGCACACATGCATGCACACAAACATCCCAGGACTCCTCCAGGCCGCTGCAGGCCCGGCTGCTCCTGGCTCTCACTTGCCCTTGTTCTTTACTTCTTGACGCCTGGTGTTGCATAAATGAACACATATTTCATAACCACACATACACTCAGGTGCACAGGCACACGCATGTGTCAACACACCCATTCTCTTACAAGCTCCTCGACTCACCCAGGTGTGGACTTCTCCCCAGCCTTCCAGTGCACCTGGTTCTCTTTACTGCAATGACCCTCTTTGCCTCTAGGGGGCAAACGGTGCCCCAGTCCCAGCTGATGCTCAATGAACAAGCCCTTCCTAAACGTCCCTCTGGCAAATATGCGTGAGCCTCCCCTATCTACGCTTACAGTCTTGGCTGGAGGCCTCTCCCTTCTGCCTTTCTTCTACGAGCACTGCCTTCGGCCTTCTCTAGTCTCTCTTCCAGAATCATCCCATGCAATTCCACAGTTGTAACTGTCGCCTAAGCACACTCATAACTCCCAAATACGAATCTGGACACCGGAACTGAATCTCCATTTGCAGATTCCATGGGCACCAAAAATTCAGCAGGCCCCACATCAAACTTTTTCTCTCCTCCCTCCAAGGTCGTTTACTCCCCTGTTAATGCCACCACCCAATCCTAACTAGTCCAGTGAGAGTTCCTGGAGGCACCCGTGATTCCTCCCTCCCCCCAACCTCCATCCAGTCACTAAACCTGGGCAATTCTGCATGAAAACAGATCTATTTCTCCATTAGGTTCTCTGCAAGACAAGCACCTGCTGCCATAGTTCCCGCGTTGGGTACTTCCCACGTGAACCAGCACAACTGTATGCTGACTGACACCCCCCACGGAGCCTTCCTCCCTACTTCGCCTGCCACCCTTTGTGAGACTTGCCTTTCTAAACCCCACTATGGCGATGCCACTCCGTGGCACTTCCCATCGCCACGTGCGAAACAGCAAGGTGTACCCAAGGTGATCGGACGGCTACATCAGGATCACCCAGAAAGCTGGCTTACACTATAGATTTTTGAGCCCCACTGCAAACTGGATCAAATCAGTGGGTCCCAGAAGTCTGTGCGGTCTGCTGACCCCCGGGAAAAGCCTTCATCTCGGTAAACGTGGAGGGAGAGCCACTGGCCCAGCCTCCCCCACAGGGTGTGTAAGGCCCCTCATCGCCTGGCCCTGGCTGACCTTCTCAGTCCTGTTTTCCCAGCCGCTTCACCCCATGCCCGCTTGCCTACGTCTTTGTACAGGCTGCTCCTTCCGCCTGGAATGTCCTTCTGCTGCCAAATCTCACTTGGGCTCAGCCCCAAACTCACTTCCTGTGTGACATTGTCCATGGTCCCTCTGAGATTCCTAGTCCTTCTGGACCTTATATCTTACCTTTATGATGGGATATCTTACTGGGTTATAGTAACTGTTTTAGTATCAATTTACTTGTGAGCCCAAGTACTTATTAAGGGCAAAACCGGGTTTTACTTTTTACTCCCAGTATCCAACACATAGTAAGTGCTAAATAAAATTATTTTTGAATAAACAACTAAATCAAGAAATTTTGCCTTCTAACACCGCAGTACAAACATCAGACCCTGCAGAGAGCAGCATTTAGAAAAACACTTCAATCTAACTAAAGGTGCTGAGCAGTGCTCCCTGACGAGTATGACAGTGCTATGCCTTCCATCAACCAAGAAGACCCAAATCTCACTCCTGAGATCCTCAGGATGTGACAGGGAGACAGGTCTCTCTAGATCACTCTTCCCAATCCAGGGCAAGGACACAGTTCAGCAAGCATGTGTTAATAGAACCCATCCTAGACAAGTCAACAGCTAAGATCTAATCCTCAGAGCAATACGTAACTAAAGCTTATGATTTAAAAAGCTGAGTGGTGGGCACTGGGCAGAGATACCCAAAAAACAAGGCTCTGGATGGGCCTGGTCATCTGTCATCTGTCCGACACTTGACAGCATTGCTTGGACAACCTGTGAGTCCACAGATTCGTCCTGCGGCCTGGGGATAAGAGCAGAGGGGTAAGAGAAGGAAGCCACGTGGTCCTCCCTTGCTAAGAGCCTACAGTCTGGATAGAACTACCTAAATGTTGCAGATGGCAAAAATCAAAGAATAAAAGCTAAGCAGCATGGTGGAAACTGCAAATCAACCTGCTATGGAGAAAGCCCACAGCTGCTGAGGGAATGCAGGGAAGAGGAAGAGGTGAGGTTTCTCTGTAATCACAGGACATTGCACTGGAAGGGGCTGGGGGACCACCTAAGGTGGCAGACCTGCCGTTTTTAAAATAAGAATGAAATATGGGAGGAAGTGACTTTTTCAAAGCCCGTTCCCCAAACAATTTACTTAACCAGGAAAGCTTCCAGGTAGAAGGAAGGTAAATCTGGAAGAAAAGGTGAATTTGCACAGGGATGTGTTGGAGGAGGAAAGATCATAGGTCGGTGGAGAAAAACAAAGAGGCTTTTAAAGACCAATAAGATGCAGATGAGCAGGTCGTGGACGATAGAAGCAGAGCTTGCTGGCACAGAGCAGACAGGAGCCGTGAGAGGCGAGGGTGAGGTGCCGCGTGAGAGGCGGGGGCCAGCCTTTGTGAATGGGAAGTCTCGGTCAGAGGAAGACCAGGGTTTAATGGGATCGCAGTTGATTTCCTGTGCTACGCAGTGAATTCCTGAGCTGGCAGAATGCAATCCCACTCAATCATGCGCTGCTGAAGCTGAAGCACCTTGGAGGATACCACTGAATTCATCTTACAGAAGAACAGCCCAGGCTAAGAGAGGCGCTGAAAACATGGGGCCTTTGCAGACACGCTGACTCTGGCTTCGAAAGCAGCCTTGCCCATGGGTCAGTCCTGTGTCCTTGTGTCACTCACAGAGGCTCTCTGAGCCTGCATTTCCTTTCCCCTAAGAAGGAGACATGGCCATCCCACGGGGTTGCTCTAAGCCTTAGGCTATCATGCGCTGTTAGCATTCAGCCCAGGGCTGAGCAGTGCGAGAGGTTCAGTGAATGCTTTTTTCTCAGCCCTTGGTCCTAAGGGAGGAATTGACTTGCCCAAGGTCACAGAGCCCGTGGGCAGTGGAGCTAGAGCAGGAACCCTGTGTTCAGACTTGACCCCCAAAGCTCCATTCCTAAAGTAGGTTCAGCCCCTCGGGGACTCCCCAGCCAGGCTTCCTCCCAAAGTGGAAGAGGGTAGTTCTGGAATTGCCAGAAGAGACAGGGAATCCACACCCAGATCTTCATCTCCTCCTCCTCCCCCTCCCCCTCCTCCCCCTCCCCCTCCTCCTCCAGTTGGTCTCTAGTGAGCTTGCAGCCTTGAAGAAGAAACAGACCCGGCCCAGCCCAAGCCAGGTGCCTCTGTTGGTTCGAGTGCCATCCCTATACACCAAGGATGCCAGTTCAATCCCCCATCGGGGCACATCAAAAATTAACCAATGAACGCATGAGTAAGTACCAGGCTGCCTGGCTTCCTGGGCACCAGGGAGAGTGAACTGAGAATCCTGCTTCTCTGCCCCTTGCATGCCCAGCATGTTTCGATCTCTAAGGCTGCATCCAGGCAGAACCTCCCAGCCCAGACTCCCACGGGTGGCATTACCAGCCCATCCATCCTAATGAAACAACTGAAGCGCAGGCACGGGGAGACCTAGATTGCAGCTGAGCACCAAGTAATCAACCCAATCACGGGAGACACATCCAATGCTGGCATCTTAATGACTGGGAGCAGGTACCGAGACAGCCAGTGACATCACCTAGTCACAGTTCTTTCAGTCTTGACTGGCAGCATCTGCACGCTGGGTGAGGGAGGTTCTGGCACTAACAGCTGACCCGTAATCAGAAAAAAGCAAAAACAACCAGTTTCAACACAAGCAGTGGGGTTTTGCTCAATTCTCCAGGTTCATGTTCAGCATAGCTTCTTCCTCCTACAGTCAGACCTTCGGCCTTGGTTGGGAGATGGTGAATTCACTCAAAGGAAAGGGGGAATTTGCCACGAGCTGGAGCAGGAGGTGAGGCTGTGATTTGCTGTGTGATACGCAGGTCACCCTTCTGTAAACCCTCAGTGCTGGGTGATTCTCAGCCTGTATGAAGTATGCACTGTGGGACTCTGGCCAGGGGTCTGACCTCACCCACTTGGTTGTCCCTTCCCCATCTGTGTGCTGTGTTCACCCAGAGGGTCCAATGGTGTCCCAGGAGTGGGGAGCACCATGATAGGGGTGCTGTCATGGCAGGTACCCCCAGTTACAGGCTGGCTCTGGGTCAAACGATGCCATCTCTGCCATCCACTCCCTCACCCACTGCAGGCTCAAAACACACATGCCCCATGTCGGCAACACCCCCAGGCCCCCTGTAACTATGGAGGAGGCTCTGGACCAAGGAGCCAGGGCAGACGACAGCAGACAAGGCAAGAACCGTCAGTGTGGCATGAGGGTGGACTTCACGGCAAAGGGTTGAAACCTTGGTTCTAATCAGAACATGGATGAAACACGAACCACAAAGTCAAGGGCAGAGATAACTTTAGTGGCTGCAGGAAATCAGAGTTTACAGGGAATCGTGGCAATATTGCAGTGACTTACCAAGTAACTTTTTTAAGTTGAACTTTCTTTCAAAAGTAATCTTTCTGGAATCCCCAAATACATAGATGAGATAACAATAGAACCCTGGTTGAAGAGGAGTCTGCCCACTCATTTTCTTTCATTCCCCTCCCTCCCTCCCTCCCTCCCTCCCTCCCTCCCTCCCTCCCGGTCTCCCTATGGCACCCCAGGGAAACAAAGGACTCCAGAGTTAACTGGAAACTCCTGCACTGTAAAGGCAAGAAGTGAGTGCAATAGTCAGGATAAGATAGGCTGTGCTGTGTAACAAACAGCACCCAAACTGTCAGCTGCTTAACACAACAAAATTTTTTCTCCTCGTCCATACAAAGTCTACTATGGATTTAGGTAGATCTTCAGGGCAGCTGTCCCCCATGGGGTGGCTCCAAGGCAGTCTTGTGGCACCCCCATCCCAACACATGCCTCCATGTCCCTGTTCCTAAGTGCTTCAACCTAGAAATGACAACTGTTACTTTTCATTCCACCTCATGCAGGGGAGCTGAGAAATGTAGCCTTCTTTGTGTCCAGGAAGGGGTGGAAAGGCAGAAATGCTGATATACTGGCGAGCTTGAGTCACATTTACCCCAGTGAATAAGGCTCATTACAGGAATAAGTCTTGCATTACATTTACTGAGCACCTTTCATTACAACCTGTAAAACAGCCCTGCACATATTTTCTGGATGAAGAGCCCCGAGCTAACAAAAAGAAAACCTGAGACTGGTCCAAGGTCACATGGCTAAAACTTAATTGACCCTATATGTTCTGATTCCAGATGCAGGGCCCCAGTCACTACAACTGAGTTCCAGGGAAAGGGAAGAAAGGGCAGTTGAAGAAGAAGCAAGCTAGACTGGTCAAATGAATGCATATACAAAAAGAAGTTTTAAAATTCACCCCCTCCCAGTTTTCTTACTCATAGTGAAGGATGTGGAGGCTAAATATGGCCAAAGAATAGGGCTGGAGAGGGCAAGCAGAGTGGGGAGAGAACTCGGTGCCCCCACCCTGCTGAGTTCACCTGTGTAAAACTTTTTGACAGTGAGCCATCCCACTGGAGGTATCAGCTTGGTGGATTTTGAATCAGGGCTGGACTGCAGGGGAAAGTTCGCAGTAAACAAGGAAACGTGCACCATCAGACACAGCGATCTGTGTGCAGAGCACCGTGCTGTCGGCAAAGGAGTCCTATCATCCCATCTGCATGCAGAGGCTCACTGGGCAAGGTGCCCTGGGCAGGAATGATGTCACCCTGGAGTAATGTTGTATGCAGTCCCTGGAAGACCCAGGGCATGTCCTTGGCAACTCCATAAGACGAGGCATCTGGTCCAGGCAGGGTGGGCTTGGGGTCACTCCCCCAGCTGCAGGGTCCAGCAGCCGAGAGTAGGGACACGGGGAGCATGCCCACCTGCCGCTGGCTCTCATTCGCACAGCCTGAAGCTTAGCCCTGACATCTCCAGCCGCCCATTGCAAACCTCTGCTCTCTGGGACTCGGGCAACTGCGAGCTCAGATACATTTACAATCCAGGGAGTTCAGAGGAAATTGTGTTGCCTTGAGGGAGGCAGGAAGATGCGGCCAACAGACTGGAGGGTGGTCTTGCCGTCGTCGGCAGTGGGAGTACTGTCAGGGCCTAAATAAAAAGGGTAGTCATCCACCCCCCCCACACACACTGTCAGAGCCAAGTTCAGAGCAGCGTTGCAATCCCAGCAGGGAACAGGAAAGCACAGAGTTACCAAGGGACACACCAGGGTCTAGGAAGTGAGTTGACAGGGAGCAGAAGGAGAGGGACCAGGGAGAGCAATCAGGTGAGCTGGTCTCTTCCTGGACTCACCCTGCTGCTCTCCTTCCTGCCCCAGACAGGGTAGACTGAAGACACTAACCCCCCGCAGCCCTCCCTCCCACATCCCTGTGAACCCTGCTGCTGGACTTGGGGCAGGTGTCCTTGCTTGTCACCATCACGTTCAGGCAACAGTTCCTCTCCCCTTACTAAAATTCTCAACTACTTTGAAGCTCAGGCCATCAGGCTCACTGCTGCATCTCACGGCTGGAGTCACCCACCTGCCGAGGAGCTTCTCCAACTCTGATGTGCCTACTCACCGAATCAGTGAGGAGCATGCTAACTGTGGTTCTGCTTCGGCAGATGTGCGGTGAGGCGGGTGAGGCCAGAGATTCTGCATTTCTAACCAGCTCCCAGGTGGGACAGATGCTGCTGGTCCAATAACATACTTGCAGCCAAGATCCACAGGTCTCTGAACTGCCCTCTCTTTCTCTCGGTAATTTTATTTTTAACTCCAATACTGCTCCTGTCTTCATTCTTTGTTATTTGAACATATGCAGAAACTACTCTTCCCAACCCCTGGCCTCTCAATTCTTTGCTTTGTCTCTCCTTTAATTATCTAATCTGCCACCTCACCTCACTTATCACCTAGCTTGATTGTATCATAAACCTTGTCTTCAGCAGTATTTACAGCTCCTCTGTGATCTTAATTTCATGCAGTTTACACTCAATACACTAATACGCTCCCACTCACTTCCTGTCTCCAACAGCGCCGGGACCCCAGTGAGAACTCCAGTGCACTGCGCCTACAGCATTTTTCTTGCCCCACAGCCTCTACCACCCGCACCCAGCACCAGTGTTTACATCCCTCCAATAGGTTTGGTTATAAGACTATAATCAATCTGTTGAACATGTCAGTTCCACGGTGCATCCCTCACCTGGGAAAGCCCCTAATTTTATTAATTCAACTCTGTTTATTTTGTGCACGCCAAGCATGTGGCTGGAGAAAAACACTCAGGCACAATGAGTGGTCTTGGTTTCATTCATGACTAGTCATCTCCACTGGGCTCCTCCGTGGTCCCAGTCCATTCATTTCCCTGCTCTCCTAAATTACTATTTCATACCTTCTCTCCTCCACCTTCTCTCTCCTCCCTGCTCTTCCAAGTCAGCTGAGGACCTTGTTTTTTATTTCGTCGAGACAACCAAAGCAATCAAAGTAGACTTTCTGGAAGTTTCACCTCCCTGTCCCTGGGCCCATGTACATTACCCTCCCCTCCTTACTATGGATTCACTTCCCTGGGTTGCCGTCAAAGGCCAGCTCTACCGCTGGGCACAAGAACTCGGCCTTCTTGTCTACCCGAGGACATTGTTCCAGCAAAGTGCCCTTCTTGCTCCTGCATCAGCACTTCTTCCCTGTCTGCTCAGTAGCTCCCGACAGTGCACAAACATACTCTCCAGCTCTAAAAACAAAACAGAAGCCAAAGCACCAAAAACCTCCTTTGATGCCCCCAACCCCTTCCCATTAACCCCCTACTTTTCTGCTCTGCCTACTTATAGCATAACTCTTGAAAGCTTTGCCTACAGTCTTCACCATTCTGCTCTTCTCGTTCTGATGTTTCTTGGTTGTGTTGAAAATATATTGTATTATACACAGAGGAAAGTGCATTAAGATGTGTAAGTACCATTTAAAAAATAACTCTGATGCAAACACTACTCAACATATCCACTTGGAAGTCTAATAAGCATCTTGGACCTTCTATGCCCAAAACAGAACTCTTGATTTTGACCCCTTGCTCTGATCCTCTTACCGTCTTCTCCACCTTGGGAAATAGCAATTCCATTCTTCAAGTTTGCTCATGTTAAAAAATCAGACATAAAAAAGGTAAGCACTCATGTGTGGAATCTTAAACAGAAAGCAACAAACAAAACAAAAAACTCATAGACACTGACCACAGTGTGGTGGACACCAGAGGGGAAGGGGGGTGGGGGTGACAGGCGAGGGTAAAGGGGGTCAAATATATGGTGATGAAAGGAGACTTGACTTTGAGTGGTGGGCACACAGTGCAATCCAGATGACATCTTATAGACTCTACACTTGAAACTTATAAAATCGTACAAACCAGTGTCACCCCAATTGTTCTAATAAAATTTTTAAAAATGTGATCATACACATAAAGCATTATTCCTCTGCTCAAGACACCCAGTAGATCCCTATCCCACTGTGAAATTGAGAATCCTTCCAGTGGCCTCCAAGACCCCCACAACCTAGCCCCTTGTTACCCCCTACACCTCCCAACACCTTCCACTCTCTTTCTTCCCCCTCCATCCACCACTGGTGTCCTTGCTGGCTGTCCTCAGGCACACACTGAGCAAACTCCTGCCCAGGGCTACTGCTTTGGCCCTTCCTTCTGCCTGGACACTCTCCCCTCCAGTGCCCACATGACCTGGTCTCTCATTCCCTGCAGGTCTCTGATCAGCTGACAGGTTTAAAGGGCCTTGCTGGTCAGTCTCAAAATAGCACCCCCAGTGCTCTCTGTCCCCTACTTCGCTTTATTGTTTTTATTATATTTATGACAATATGGTTATGGAAATAAGCATAATTAAATATTTTTATTTAATTTTAGTGTCCCCTAATATAATAGAAACTCCTATCCCCAGCAACCAGAACTGTGATGGAATATATATGCTCAGTAAAAATTTGTTTGATGAGTGAATATGCTGGAAAGTCTATTTCTGGTGGGGCTCTTAATTAACCAGTAGCCTATACTGTCTGCAGAAATTTCTAGATGTCTCCAAATCTGTACAGTGGACATTAACCACATCTGTCTTAAGCTAAATTGTGTTTAAATACTTAGCACACTATCTAACATATATGAGGGCTTGAAATCTGTTCATTTTCTTCCCTCCTCCCTTTCTTCCCCTTTTCTAACAGTTAAGAATGATCGCATGTCCTAACTTTCCTG
The DNA here is from genome assembly GCA_004024845.1 of Tonatia bakeri. Taxonomy (NCBI): domain Eukaryota; kingdom Metazoa; phylum Chordata; class Mammalia; order Chiroptera; family Phyllostomidae; genus Tonatia; species Tonatia bakeri. The sequence goes on along the minus strand of PVIA01008406.1, from coordinate 1,171 downwards.
GAACAGCCCCAGCTTGCACCTGCTGTCCCGGTATAATTATTAATAGTACCCCTTTTACTGTCAAAATGCCCTGTGTAGAATGACTAATGACATGTTTATCTGAGCACTGGTGCCGTGGCAAGCGAAGATGTTGATTTAAGCCGGTTGGAGATAATGACCACTTCCTGGGAAGTAAAGGGCATTTTCGCATTCGCCCTGCCTGCCTCACAGAGCCTGAATATAAACTGTGGACACTGTAAAGCTCTGGACATGCAGGAAGGTGTTATTAGTACTTTACAGAATGGTATGGTAGAATGGCAGTCTTTAAATCAAAAAGCCGAGGTCGAAATCCCAGCCGGGACCTTATCTAGACTGCAGTCTAGAAAGGTCATGTGACCATTTTCATCCGCAGACTGGGTGGGCACCATCTGGCTGACCGCCCACCCCCAGGTCACGGCACCTTGCAGGTGAGGTAACAGGTAAGCACTTTGTCAGCTCACTCGGCTGCCTGGCGCTCCCAGGAAACTTGGATGCCTACCGGCCAGGTAGTCTTCTCAGATTTCTTTGGGAGTGTCTCCTCAGCCACCCCCAACCCAGGTGGCGGCAGAGACAAGGGGAGCACATGGCTATCACATCTGACCAAGCAAACGTGCAGGGAGGGGACCCCGGGAAAGCAGTGTGGCGAGGGTCCAGACTGCGTTCCCTCTTTGAAAACCTCTGCTCCCCAAAGCCGTCAAGCCAGCCCTCAGAAGAGTGACAGGAGAAACGTGCCAATGGTGTGAAGTCCTAGGAATTCCCTGAAGAAGTGTCAAGAGTAACAGTAGCAATGGACAACCCCATCAAACCCCTCCTAGGAAGTTTTGCTTTTGCACGCCTCTGGAAAGGGGGCGGGGGATGGTGGAGGGAGAGGTGGGGCCACTGTGCTGGGGAGAACGTAGTGCAACCATTCCACTGGCTCGCCCTCTACTTGCAGCGTAAAACACAACACATAATAAACATAATGATATTAAAAACACATTAAAAGTGGTCACATCAACCCCAGAGGGGAACCTCGATGCTGAAGAAACCAGGGGGGATGGAGTGATGAGGACAACCTCTAACCAGGAGCCAAATTCTCAAGCCTCGGCTGTATGTCCTGCTGCTTCCGCCCCAGTTCTGGAAGTTAGGTTAAGCAGGAACAACAAGGACAAGA
>PVIA01008405.1:0-72139 GCA_004024845.1 Tonatia bakeri | reverse complement strand
TGAACTTCCTTATAATCATTGTTTTGAACTCAATATCTGATAGTTGAGTTGCCTCTATTTCATTTAGCATTCCTTCTGAGGCTTCCTCCTTTCCCTTCATTTGCGGATTGTTTCTTTGTCTTCTCATTGTTCCTGAGACTCTTCTTGTTAACCTCTGTTTCTTAACTTGATCTGTTCTGGTTCCTTGTGTTTATGGTGTAAACTTCTGTGGTAGAATACCTGTGAGATTCAGTGTAGTCTCTTTGGATATCCTAGTGTTCACAGCTTCCCCTGTCCGTTTATTCAATGTCTGGATAACTTTGATGTCCTATTTTCATAAATGTTGCGATATCAGTGGTCCCCTGCTCTGTTTCTCCTCAGATCGGTCAAATTCTCCCCCGAGCACTGGAGCAGGGGAATCACGATTCCTCCTACAAGGCCGCCATCTTCCTCCGGAAAAAAAATATTTTCATCTCTTCTTCATATATTTTTCTTAGCCCTCAAATCCAGTTAATTAATAGGCTCTACTATATTTTTTGCTAAGTCTTTCAGTTGTTATCATTTCTGCACATGTGATTATAATCCAAGTACTTATTATCTCAGGGATACACTAAAAAGCAGTATCTTTGCTATCGATAACAAAATAATAGCTATCATTTATTAAGCACACACCATACGCCAGTCAGTTTTCTAAGTACTTAATATAAACTATCTCATTTAATCCTTAAAACAACCTCGTAAAGTGGATATTATTTTGTGTATAAGTGAGAAAACTATGAATCAAAGAGGTTAAACAGTCAACTCAAGGTTACACAAGCTAGTAAGAAGCAACATTGGGATTTGAATCCTAGAAGTTTGACTCTAGAACCAGTGCTATAAATCACTATGCAACACCACCTATATCCTCATTCTCCCCCCTACCAATTTTTCCTCTAAAATTAATTATTTTATTTATTCAGGGTAATCCTGGCCAGTCGGGTCTCAATGGAATGAAAGGAGATCCTGGTCTCCCTGGTGTTCCAGGATTTCCAGGTATTTGAAGGGATGTTTTGATGTTCCCCCTTTTCATTAAACACATTTGGGACAAGATATCCATTTTCCAACTTGGCTCAGCAAAGACTGTGGCCCTGGTGCTTTACTGTGCAATTGTATGTACCTCTTTTGCAGGCATGAAAGGGCCCAGTGGACTACCTGGTTCAACTGGCCCTGAGGGAGATCCAGGATTTATTGGGCCTCCAGGTAAGACTTACTCTTGAAGCGAGTTATACCTGATACTTAAAATGCATTGAAGAATTTGAAAGTTTGCATTCCTTCTTTCTACCAGGCTTTCAGAGTCTTAGCCCCCAACAACTGAGGGGAAATAGATAGGACTCTCCCTCTATTTACTAATCTCTCAAATTCTGTATTTTATTAATATAATTTTGAGAGCACACCTTTTATATTTAAGATAGCTGCAGGACCAACAAGAATGCTTCACTTAGATTTTCTTATTGCCTACTATATGAACTTTCCCATATTCAGTTGAACAGATCACAAGAACAAGTCACACAGGTATGTTTTAATATGAAAATAGGTTTTTTGTTTTGTTTTATTTTGGGGTTTTTTTTTGCTGACCCCATTGGTTCAGTGGATCCCTTGACAAGTGAAACAAACAAAAACTGCAAATGATGTAAGAATTAGAATGGACTTGTTAGGAAGTAGAATTGTCTTCTCCTGACACCAATGTTCACAGATTTGAAATGAATTATTCTTTCTAGTAATCAGTCATTCTTCAAATCTTGAAAATATGTATAATATGTCTAATTTTTCCATTTACCCTAAGAAATTTTTTTTTCAGTCTTCTGGGTAGATAATGATATCTTTCCCAAGCAGATTTCTGTTGAACATGACAACAGTCTCATACATGTACTTTGTTTCTCTCATACCAGTTCTTATTCTAGCCTTAGGTCACTTTGGCATCCATTCCTTCTAAACTTTGTCTTCCCTACTGTTAAATTTGAGTGTTTTGACTTTTAGGTCCCCCTGGATTACCTGGTCCTCCAGGTCAGAGTATTGTAATCAAAGGAGATGCTGGTCCACCAGGGGTCCCAGGCCAACCTGGATTTAAAGGTCTACCAGGACTACCAGGACCTCAAGGATTACCAGGTACCTTTGCAGATCTTCTTTTTAAGCCTTATCTATTTGAGAGCATTTTCCTAATTCTCCTTTCACTTGTCAGAGTTTGACTCTGACAATAGGAATACCAATAACTGACAGAATACTAGACCACCACAGGTTTCATTTTCTTTTTTTTTGGGGGGGGGGGCTTCTTTTTTTGAAATTTCAATTTACCATGTCCTAACTTCTTTTAGTCCCAGACCAATTTCTTCTAGCTCCTCTGGGTATTCTAATTTGAATACTTAGGTTAATATTTTATAAAACACTGAATGAAATTAATTTGCATTTAAGATCTGCTGCTTTCTCTATCCCAACTACCATAAGGATAGAAGGCTAATTTGATGGGCCATTAGTTCCCTACTGTGAGACCTCATTATTTTAGAACTAAACCCTGTGTAGCTGGCCACTTGACTCCATGCTTGCAGCCAACTTTGATTCTAAAAAAATCTAGAAACAAATTTTAGTCTTTCTCTCTTAACAACTGATTGAGTGGCAGTCTTTCCATAAATAAAAGGTACCAGGCAGTAACAACCTTATTTATGGTGGGATAGATAACAAAAGTTGCATCTTGTACTCCAATCTTGTTTTGAAGGCAAAGAGAATGCAACTGTCATAGTATGGGAATCTCCACACAGGCAAATGTGTTGTTTAAAACTAATACTAAATCCTTGTCTACTTCCTTTGTCCTGAGTTTGAGCTGCTCCTTCATGTATCTCGATTAAAGACAAAACCAGATTATGAGTTCATTGACTTCAAGGACCTTAAGTCTGCTAGATCTGTTCGGTGTTGAATTATTTTCCTTACATTTGTAAACCTTCTTTTTCCCCTGTAGGTCCAATTGGCCCTCCAGGAGATCCTGGACGCAATGGACTCCCTGGCTTTGATGGTGCAGGAGGGCGTAAAGGAGACCCAGGTCCGCCAGGCCAGCCAGGTGTGACAACTATAACATTGCTTGTTGATACTATTCTTTAAGTCTTGGAAATGTCTGGAAAACATGGCCTCCGATTGTGGCTGTGAGAGCTCCTCTTGAGAGAGTGTAGCTAGTTGGTGAATCTGTTGCTGGGGAATAGATACAAGAATATTTGCCAGTATAAGAGAAGCATAGAAAAAATTGTATTTATATGTTTAGAGCACTGGAAAACCCAGCTCTTTCTCAAAATGGGGATGTCCCAAGTACTTGTTGTATTTATCTGCTCTGATAATTTTTAATATGTATCCTGTGACTATCTTGAAACTATTGTGAATTCTCCACATTTGAAAATATCGCAATAGAGAACAATTTCCATTATTAAATACAGTAAATACAGTTGCAAAGTTTAAGCGATCTCCTTGGTTTTGACAGTCATAGTGCCTTCTTATATTAAGATGACAGATGGATATGCATATATTTGAGGACACTCATTAATAGGTGCTCCTGATAATATTGTACTGGTATCTACTAGATTTCCAATCTGTACTCAACCTACTTCCAAAAATAATTTGATTCAGTTTTGTAATAAAAATATACTAAAGGTAGCTAAAATAAAAATAAAATATTATAAACCCATATTTTTAATATTTGGCAAAGATCTAACAGCTTTTTATAATAAACACAACCTACAGAAATTCCTTACCTGTTAAAATGCATCTATGAAAATGCCAGTTATTTTTATACTTAATGGCTAACCATTGAAAGCTTTCCCCATAAGTTCAGAAGTAGACAATGATGTCTGCAATTATCACTTCTATTCAACATTGTACTGGAGGTTCTAGCCAGGGCAATTAAGAAAGGAAAGGGGGACACTTCCGGCCAAGATGGAGGCATAGGTGGATGCACCGTACCTCCACGCACAACCAAGATAGGAACAACAATTTAGAAACAGAATAACATCCAGAACTGACAGAAAATTGATTTAAATGGAAGTTGGACAACCAAGAAATTGAAATAGACCTGTTCATCCAGACTGGTATTTGGGGTGGAGTCGGGCAGCTGGGCGCAGGTCGCAGTGTGGAGATCAGAGTTGGGACCAGGTGCAGAAGGTCCCAGAAGGGCGCAGAGTTGGGACCGGGCGCATCCGAGGGTGCGTAAGGCATCTGGGGAGTGCAAGACTGCAGTGGGTGGACCCTCAGTGCGCCTGCGGCAGCTGGCAAGCCCCAGCAGAGGGGTGGGATCCAGCAGACTCAGTGAGGTGGCGATTGTAAAGCAAGGCAGTGCACACAACTCAGGATCCCAGCGCTGGGAAATATAGCCTAGGGACACTGATCAAGGAAGCCTGTGGAAGTTGAGGTGCAGGGAGAGACACCCAGCCTCACAGGAGAGGTCCTTGGAGGGTCCCACAGCATGCACAAGCCCACCCACATGGGAATTGGCACCAGAGGGGCCCAGTTTGCTTGGGGGAAGCAGCAGAAGGGACTCAGGTCCCACGGAGAACAGAGCAACCGCCATTGTTCCCTCTCGACCCCGCCCCCACATACAAGGTCACAACCCAGTGACTGGAGTGCCCCACCCTGGTGAACACCTAAGTCTCCGCCCCCTACTGTAACAGGCGCGACCAGAACAAAAAAGAGAGAGAGAGAGAGATGGCTCAAACAGAAGAACAAATCAAAGCCCCAGTACCCATCCTTTTAAGTGACTGAGAAATAGCCAACCTATCAGATGCACAGTTCAAAACACTGGTGATCAGGAAGCTCACAGAATTGGTTGATTTTGGTCACAAATTTGATGAACAAATGCAGGCTACAATAAGAGAAATGAAGGAAAATGCACAGGGAATCAATAGTGATGGGAAGGAAACTGGGACTCAAAACAATAGAATGAACCAGAAAGAAGAAAGAAACAACCAAACAGGAAAGAGTGGAGAAATAAGAATTCAAAGAAATGAGGAGAAGCTTAGGAACCTCCAGGACATCTTTAAATGTTCCAACATCCCAATTATAGGTTTACCAGAAAGGGAAGAGGAAGAGCAAGATATTGAAAACTTATTTGAAAACATAATGAAGGAGAACTTCCCCATTCTGGCAAAGGAAATAGACTTCCAGGAAGTTCAGGAAGCTCAGAGAGTCCCAAAGAAATTGGACCCAAGAAGGAACACACCAAGGCACATCGTACTTACATTAGCCAAGGTAAAAATCAAGGAGAGAATCCTAGAAGCAGCAAGAGACAAGGAGACAGTAACCTACAAAGGAGTTCCCATCAGACTGTCAGCTGATTTCTCAAAAGAGACCTTGCAGACAAGAAGGGGCTGGAAAGAAGTATTCCAAGTCATGAAAGACAAGGACCTACATCCAAGATTGCTCTATCCAGAAAAGCTTTCATTTATAATGGAAGGGCAGATAAAGTGCTTCTCAGATAAGGTCAATTTAAAGGAGTTCATCATCACCAAGCCCTTATTTTGTGAAATGTTAAAGGGACTTATCTAAGAAGATTTAAAAAATCATGTATAGTAAAATGACAGCAAACTCACAATTATTAACAACCACACCTAAAACAAAAGCAAATTAAGCAAACAACTAGAACAGGAACAGACCCACAGAAATGGAGATCACATGGAGGGTTAGCAACAGGGGAGTGGGGTGGGGAGAGAGGGGGAAAAGGTACGGAGAATAAGTAGCATAGATGGTAGGTAGAAAATAGACAGGGGGAGGGCAAGAATAGTATGGGAAAGGTAGAAGCTAAAGAACTTATGACACATGAACTAAAGGGGGTGAATGTGGGTGGGAGGGGGTGTACAGGGTGGAGGGGAGTGAAGGGGGGAAATGGGACAACTGTAATAGCATAATCAATAAAATATATTAAAAAAATAAAAGCTAAAAAAAGAAAGGAAAGTGGGAAAGAGACATGCAAACTTGAAAAGGAGTAAAATTATTTGTATTTACAGAAGCCATAATCTTACATATAGCATTCCCTAAAGAATCCACACAAAAAATTATTAGAGCAAATAAATCAGTTGAGCAAGATTGCAGGATACAAGAGATTGTGTGTGTATGTGTGTGCATATTTATATACAGTTGTGTTTCTGCACATTAACAATGAACAATGCAAGCATGAAATTAAGAGACAAATTACATGTACAATAACATAACAACAAAATACTTGGGAATACATTTAAGAAATGTCCATCAACTGGTAGACGGATAAAGAATATGTGTTATATTTGTATGGTAGAATATTATTAAGCCATGAAAAGGAGGAAGTACAGATAAACACTACACTGTGTTCAAACTGTTGAAACATTAAGCTAAATGTAAAACTCTAATCACAAAAGGCCCTATATTGTGTTTCAGTGTTAAATATTCAAAAAAAAGCAAATCTATGGAGAAAGCATAATAGTGGTTATCTGCATCTAGGTCTAGAATTGGGAGCAGGAGTGAAATGTATTAATAATATGTGTTAACAACTCTAGATAATAAAATATAACTCTAAATAATATAAACATAAAGAGTTTTACTGGCAAAAATATTGTGACGACAAGGCAGAATGATGATACTTAGGGCCTTCTTAGAACCAACATCCTGCCATTTCATTAACTGTGTTTCCAGGGAAGAAACAACTTAGTGTCATCTTCATCACAGAGAATTGCTATGAAGTTTCCCCCAAATCGAAATCTATACACACACTGGCCAAAAACCTGTATATAAAAAGAATTTTAAAAGGACCTCAAAATCAAGAGGCTAAGTGGAGAAAGGGAACCTGAAAATAGACATTTTTGAAAGGCTACTTTAGAGTGCCCTGCCTATTCTCTAAACAAACAGGTATGCCTGAGAATAATTCCCAAGACAGATCCAAAGGAAAATGTCTTTTAGCACTGAAGCTGGCAGACTAATGACAACCACACCCTTCCTTTCTTGTTGAGGAACAAAATAGCAAGTGGAAATTTTGTCATGGAGTTTGGACTCCTTTAGTACAGCAAGAGACCAGATAACACACAGACTCCCTTCTGGAAGGGAAGAAGATAAACATCACTTCTTCCCATTTAATATTCCATTTACCTGATATTTATTTAGTGCCTCATGTCATCAACCAATTCCAGGAGTTTATATGTGTATAGTGTGTGTGTGTGTATCTTTGAGGCAGGACCCATATTTTATTTATTTCCAAACAAATGATATTTGACAGTGCTTTTATAGAAATTATAAATATTGACTAAATTAACTAATCAAATGAGATCAGAACATTTTGTCAACAAACATAATGGTGGATCAGAGCTTACTTAATCTTACATACTGATGATTTCATGGAAATAGGTACCCGTGGTTTGGATGGTCCCCCTGGGCCACATGGATTGCAAGGTCCCCCAGGACCCCCTGGAACTTCTTCTGTTGCTCATGGATTCCTCATCACACGTCACAGCCAGACAACAGATGCACCACAGTGCCCACAGGGAACTGTCCAGATTTATGAAGGCTTTTCTCTCTTATATGTACAAGGAAATAAAAGAGCTCACGGTCAAGACTTGGGTGAGATAATTGGCATCTTATTTCTTACTTTGTATTTTGTTTTTGTTTTGAAAATCCTATTGTATTTATAGAATAGCCTTGGCCAAAGTACATCTCTCTATTGCTTTGGGGCTTCCGAATTGAAGACTATGTCAAGGGCAGCTGAATATATTCACTATGAGTTTAAAATAAATACTATTTAACTTTAAACCCAAAACATTAATTAGCCTACTGTGAGGTGCAGTTCTTGTTTTTAATCTTTATTGTATTTTTCCCCACGATTCTTGTCCTAAAGTAAGTCATTTTGGAAATGGCCAAATTTGTTTTTGTTAGCTTAGTTATTAAGGAAACAGATTGCCTGGGTTCTCTACAGTATAGCAGCTGCTTGAGTGGGCAGTGTTTATAACTAATGGGAGTCAGTTTTCTCTTCTCTGGCACTGGTCTTCATCAAGTGGAAAGATAGGGTCTAAAGAGAATCTTGCTTTCTAGATCAAAGACAGTAAGGTCATTGCTCAATTATCCCAGTTTATAGTCTCTAAAATAAGTGTCTTAACTGTATGCAGTATTATCAGAGTAATTTAAAGCTATATAAAATACAATATTAACATATAAAATAGACTTCATTTAATGTGTTCCCATGCATCTTCTCAGTACTGGGGTGTACAGTTCAGAATGGGATGCAGCTTCGCTTGACTCTTAAAATCTCTTTGGTGCAGAGTTTTCACTTTAGAGTTTGGTGGCCTATTGTTTGACCTGGGGCTGCCTGTTTTGGGGGTCACTATCTTATTTGCCTCCAAGATATTTTGGATTCCCAGTTTCTGGAGTCTGTCGTAAGAAGCCTGCTGAGGTCTCTATCTGTGCCATTCTATAAAAACTTCTGTAGCAACAGAGACCTCCAGGGGTCTGCTTTGCTTACTCTGTTCCCAGGGCATATGGCTACACCTGCCTGGCAGTTCTGACCAACCAGAGAAAACACATCCGTTTACATGGAAGACAATAGGCACAGGTCATTTTTTGAGGCCAAACAAAATGGAAATTTAGCCATCTTTGTTCTCCCTCTTCTTTTCTTCTCCTTTTTATTTTTCTCTGCTACTTTTTTTCCCTCTTTTGAATTCTTTATGCAACATCTTCTTTTTCTGATTTTACAGTCAACAAATTTTCATTGTGAAAGTACTCTCACATTTTAGATAATTCTCTATATTATTTTTTATAAAATTATTTGCCTTTTAGTCCATTCTCTCCTCATCATCACAATCTAACTTATACCCATAACCAAGCTTATATACTTTAAATCTTAACCTGGCAAATCAGTGGGAACCATTAGAAGTGTTTGAGCACCATGAAATTCAAAAATATAAGAGAAATGCAAAGAGAAAATGGGATCTGCTATCTACTATGTCACTATAAGTTGTCAAAATATATGCATTTGGTCAGACAGGGGCTATCATCGTGTGCATTCAGACTTTGAGGCTACAAACTGGCCCTGACTTGGAAAGACCTCAGACATAGGAAGGCCCAGAAAGAACTCAGGATCCCAAGGGTGATCCTGATTTTAGAGTATCTGCTAGAGCTCACACAAGTGTCAAATTGGAAATACCTTGATGGCTAAGCAAACAGTAGAGATATAGCTTTGATGTTAAAGAAACAATCACTTGGTAAAAAAATACATTGTCTGTATTGGATTATTAAAAGGATTTTTCCAGCTCTGTCTCTAATAAGGCAGTAATGTTAGTTGTATTTTTAAATTACTTTATAATTATAAAGCACTATCATATTTATTTCTAATTTGATCATCACGACTATGATCAAGAAAGTTGTAGGACAGGTATTTTTTTCCCTGTTTTATACACAAATAAACTAGCTAAGAGGTTAAGTGACTTACTCAAAGCCACATACTCGGAAACTCCTGGAGATAAGAATTGAATATAACATCTATCAATTCTAAATCCATTTGTTTTTCTTTTTTCTTTTTAAATTATATTTTATTGATTATGCTACTACAGCATAATCAAAATTGTCCCAGTTTTTTCCCCTTTACCCCAGTCTACCCAGCAACCCCACTCCCTCAGGCAATCTCCCCACCATTGTTCATGTCCATAGGTCATGTGTATAAGTTCTTTGGCTACTACCTTTCCTACACTGTACTTTACATCCCCGTGGCTATTCTGTAACTACCTATTTGTACTTATTAATTCCCTCACCTCTTACCCATTCCTCCACATGCCCCTCCCATCTGGCAGTCAACAAAATGTTCTCATATGTAGGGGATACCAGCCAGCAGTATCCATACCTGCTGCAGATGCTCATGGAAACACGAGAAAAACATATACAGAGGCAACCAGGTCCTGTGAGGGAATAGAGACAGCACGGCCACTCTCTCTAGTGGAGAGCACACCGTTTCTCTATCCAAGTAGGTTTTTATTAAGAAAGCCGACTCAGTTTGTGGATTCACAGTCTGGCAAAAAGGATCAAAGGTGAATAGGTGACTTACAAAGATGCTAACAGAACTCCTGCTGTGATTCTGGGCAGAGATTGGAGTTTTAATATATGAAAGGACTACGGGTTCCAAACATTTCCTGTCTGTGCCTTCAAATTCCAAGTTAATAACATCCTCCAGCAAACAGATCTCACAGGATCTTGGATATTGTATGTCCCAGGCCTGATTACCCCGGGGGTCCACCATCTCTGGTCTGGGCTGCACCCCTTAGCTATATCTGCAGGCCTAAGTTGGGCAGGAGACAGAGGCAACTAGGAGACTAGGATTTCTCACATCTAAGAACGAAGACTCAGGCTTTGACAAAGCGAAGGGGGCAGGGGTTGATATCGATCACCCCTTCATTTCCACAGCCCCATGAGTCTCTTTCCTGAGGCCTCTATGTGATCATGCCTGTCTTAGGCGATTCCCTCCATGGGGAATCTTACCCGTCATTGGCTAACTGATCAAGCTCAGGAGGTCAGGCACAGAACAGACAGTGTTCATGCCAGGGAAATAATTTTTTCTCCTTAGTGGATCCTGGTCAGGAGGTCTTTCACTCAGCCTAAGTCACGGGGGGTTACAGCTTCCTGAGACCAGGCAAGGCAGTCCCCAACACTCTTATCCATGATTCTGTCTTTGTTCTTCTTGTTTGAACTTTGTTTCTAGATTCAGTTGTTGATAGGTATGTGTTTATTGCCATTTTATTGTTCATAGTTTCGATCTACTTTTTCTTAAGTAAGTTCCTTTAACATTTCTTATAATAATGGTTAGGTGATGATGAACTCCTTCAGATTTTTGTTTGTTTGTTTGTTTTTTGGTCTGGGAAGCTCCTTATCTGCCCTTTGATTCTAAGTGATAGCTTTACTTGGTAGAGCAATCTTGACTATAGGTCCCTGCTTTTAATAACTTTGAATATTTCTTGCCAATCCCTTCCAGTCTGCAAAGTTCCTTTCAGAAATCAGCTGACAGTCTTATGGGAACTCCCTTGTATGTAACTAACTTATTTTCTCTTGCTGCTTTTAAGATTCTCTCTTTGTGTTTAACCTTTGACATTTTTCTTTAAAAAATTTATTTATTTTTAGACCTAGGGGAAGGGAAGGAGAAAGGGAGGTAGAGAAACATCCATGTGTTTGCTTCTTGCGCACCCCCTACTGGGAACTTGGCCTGCAACCCAGGCATGTGTCCTGACTGGGAATTGAACCAGCCGCCCTTTGTTTCACGGGCTAGCACTCAATCCACTAAGCCAACCAGCCAGGGCAACCTTTGACATTTTAATTATGATGTTTCTTAGACTGGGCCTGTTTGCATCCTTCATCTCTGGGATTCTCTGTGCTGCCCGGACTTGCACATCTATTTTCTTCACCTAATTAGGGAAATTTTCTTTCACTCTTTTCTCAAATAGATTTCCAGTTTCTTGCTCTTCCTTGTATTTTTCTGGCACTCCTATTGTGTGAATGATGGACCTCTTCAAGTTGTCCCACAGGCTGCTTATACTATCTTCATTTTTTGGATTCTTTTTGCTTCTTATCGCTCTGACTGGTTGTTTTTTGATTCCGTGTGTTCCAAATCATTGATTTGATTCTCGGCTTCATCCACTCTACTGTTGTTTCCCTGTAAACTCTTCTTTATTTCAGTTAGCTTATCCTTCATTTCTGACTGGACCTTTTGTATGGTGTTGAAGTCCTCACTAAGTTCCTTCAACATCCTTATAACCAATGTTTTGGACTCTGCATCTGATAGATTGCTTATCTCCATTTTTTTTAAATTCTTTTTCTAGAGTTTTGTCTGTGCATTGGCCATTTAAGAGAACCTGCTTGGGAATCTAGCAATTTCTGTCTTCCACAGCCTCAATGTGGTGGTTTTTAAAGTGAGAAATTATGGGACTTAGTTTCCTGGCACTGAAATACTGGGCTGAGGATCCTGGTGTGGGGCAGGGACCCCCAAATCCCAAAGTATCCCTCCTGATTTTTATCTGCCACACCTGGGTGTGGGGCCAACCCATTCTGTGTTTTCACCCCTCCAACCAGCGTCGATGTCATTTCTTCTTTAATTCCATAGTTGTAGGACTGCCATTCATCTCGATTTCTGGCAGTTCTGAATGATGGCTTTCTGTAGTTATAATTTTGATGTGGTTGTATGAGGGGGTGAACTGTGTTTACCTACGCCACCATCTTAGCTTTCCCCAACAAACCACTAATTTAAAAACAGTGTTAGGGAATACATGATGAGTTACCATAATAAATGTCTATGTAAATTTTAAGATATATCCTGATTTTAGAAATGTTAAAATTAAGTAAATGTGTATCTTATAATTGAAGAATTAAAATTCCAGAGTTGGCAAAAGTAGTTTTACAGTTGTTCATATGGAAAATAATGCAATAATTAATAAATAATAATACAAGACTAAACACTGTTTCATGTGTTCAAAACTATAAACCTACTTTTACCCACCCCTGTATACTTATTATCTAAGAAATGTGGGCAAGTTTTTTGAAAAGCTGTTTGTTACTGTTTTAGAAGAAATTAAAGTGGTGTCATGATGTAGTTCTTCATCTTTTCTCTGCAATTCTTTCTAGGGACGGCTGGCAGCTGCCTTCATCATTTCAGTACCATGCCTTTCATGTTCTGCAACATCAACAACGTTTGTAACTTTGCTTCAAGAAATGACTATTCTTACTGGCTCTCCACTCCAGAGTCCATGCCAATGAACATGGAGCCCCTGAAGGGCCAGGGCATTCAGCCATTCATTAGTCGGTGAGACATTGATATAACTTCGACTTGTTCTGATACCCAATTAGTTTAGCTAGTCAGAAATAAGACCAAATCTAATAATCTGATCATACTTCTCCCGTTAGGTAGAATAAAAGTGTGTTTATTTCAATTCAGTATTTAGTTTGATTCATTTTTATTGTTGATCCATTTTGACCAGGCTTGTGATAGACATAATGTAATATATAAAGAGCTTACAGTCTAGTCTAGTCATTAGGCAAATATACATAAGTTAGTTTAATATATGTTAGGCTTGAGCTAAGTGCTACAATAGATTTAATAAAAATGTTCTGAATACATAGGTAAAGTGATATCTAATTTAACTGGAGAAATCTGGGATGACTATATGGAAGAAATGTTTTTTGAACTGATTAGTCCTTGAAGGCTGGAAAGGACTAGAGACATAGGCAGTTATAATGGGGAATGACATATGAGACAGAGAACATAGGAATAGGTAGCAGATTGATGTATTTAGAATGTGGTTTGTAAAGGTTGCATAAGGAGAGGGAAGATTGGATAGTTAGCTTGAACCCAGATGGTAGCAGGCTTTCAGTGTCGGATTTTAGTTTGGATTCTATTTGGTATATGATAGAGATCTGAAGATTTTTTAACCTTCATTTTAGGGAAGAATGCAGAACCATTGGTGTGTACAATGGATTACAGAGGGGATAGCCCTGAGGCAGAGAGATCAATTAGATTGAAGGTATTGCTAAAATCCTTGTAGGAGCAGATTAGAAGTCTCAGTTGGGGACAAGTGTCACTTCAATAGAATATGATAGGATTTGGCCGTTGATTAGCCATGGGAAGGAGGAAGTAAATGATAGCTGAAGTTTGGAGCATGAGTAACTAAAGGGAGAGTGGTACCATTAATAGAGATTTTCTAGAGTACTTTTCAGGTTAAAACCTAGTGTAACTTGATCTCCTAGGCATATTAGATATTGCCATTTTCATTCTGATAATAACCTAATTTATCTAGGAATCCAGTATAAAGGATGACTCACTGGAAAGTCTAGTTTTTTTTTCTTTTTACCTTGCATATAAAGGTTAAATCTAGTTCAGGCTCTCTTAGTAGCAAATCAATCATGCCCTTTTAAAATACATTTACCCAGACCCCTTGGGGAATTACTTTTTGTGATTTTTGTCCATTCCAACTCTTGGGAGTGAAAGGCCCGCTGTATTGTAGATAAACTTTGCCAGTTTGGTTCAGCATTTCAAAAGGTCTGCTCTTATACTTTATCAAAGATTCGGTAAACTCTGCTGTATTTACACTGTTACTGTTTTACTTGATTTTGTAGATTTAAGCCCCATCTCCAAATGCCTGGGTACCTTCCCAGCATTCTGGGTATGCAGTGCATACCAAGTGGTTAACAAATACCTTTGGACCAAAAATAATGGGCGAGAGTTAAGAAAGTGGTGTTATTTGTCTTTTTATAGTTTACCAGGCATTGTTCTTTCCACAGTTTCGGCGTTACTAAATGTCTATCTTCCAGTTGGGCACTTTGTCAGCAAGTGGTGTATGCAGTTGCCTACAGCAGTTATGGCGTTGCCTATAGCAAGTATGCATTTAGGGAAGAGTGAACAAGGAAAATGCTAAAGCAGTGATTCTTTAGTTTCTTTTAAAAAGCTTACAGTTATTATTTATAATTCTATGTAT
This sequence comes from Tonatia bakeri, assembly GCA_004024845.1. Lineage (NCBI taxonomy): Eukaryota > Metazoa > Chordata > Mammalia > Chiroptera > Phyllostomidae > Tonatia > Tonatia bakeri. Next base: position 57,689 of record PVIA01008405.1, on the reverse strand, counting down.
ATTTGGAGACAGAGCTTATGCAAAAGCAACTCTCAAAGTGTAATTTCTCTTCCTTTTCTGAGTATTTAAGACACTTTACTGGGCTTCTATACCAGGATGGCTTCCAAAGAAGGACTGCTATATCCCATATACTCACTTTGTAGATTGTGTTTCCTCTCCCTTTCCCTTACTAGATGTGCAGTGTGTGAAGCTCCAGCTGTGGTGATTGCAGTTCACAGTCAGACCATCCAGATTCCCCGTTGTCCTCAGGGATGGGATTCTCTCTGGATTGGTTACTCTTTCATGATGGTACGAAACACTCTTGTCTTTGTCATCATAGCTGACTGTCCATCATATCAGCATTTCTTCCCAATATGAAAAATCTCTGTCATTTTCGTAGTAAGCAGCTTGATTTCAAATAGGTTCTGTCCAAGCACCATGTTCCCCTTCACACATTTTGAGAACATGTTTTTATAATCTTCCTGGTTTGTTGGGGTTTTTCTACTACCCTTGGCGTGGATATTATTCTCTTACCTATGGCCCTAGTTACTTCACTGGATTTGAATTTTTGCCAAGTTCAACACATATATTTGAATATTCACTAAGGTGTGCACATGGGTGTTGTGGCGTATTTTCCTTTGTCTTTTCTAGCACACCAGTGCTGGGGCAGAGGGGTCAGGTCAAGCCCTGGCCTCCCCTGGTTCTTGCTTGGAAGAGTTTCGTTCTGCGCCCTTCATTGAATGCCATGGGCGGGGTACCTGCAACTACTATGCCAATTCTTACAGCTTTTGGCTGGCAACTGTAGATGTCTCAGACATGTTCAGGTAAGGTGCTTATGGCTTTAGTCTACTTTAGGTCTTTAGCTTCCTTCAGAGATGCTAAGGAAAAGAAAGACAATTCATGGATGGTTTATACTCAACAAATGTTAAAAACTTAGTAGGCTGTGTCCTTTATTCTTGCTTCTTCTCCCTATGTACTTGTCTCAGATCAGAAAAACAAATTTAGCTAATAGTAGATACTTCTGGTTTGAGATGGCTTGTTTGTAATTCTTCAATAGCAAAACAGGCAAAGCCATAAAAGGTTATGTGATCTGCCCAGTAATGTGTGAGTAGCTGTTCAGTTAGATTGAGGCCATCCCAGTAATTGAAATTGTGATCTGTGTTCCCTCCCTCAGTCCAATGAACTCTTTTCCCAGGATGTTTTCAAGCCTCTCATCCAACATTTAAATTAGTGAGATCATGTGTATAAAACATGTACTTTTTTTAATTGTTATTACTTAATAATTTCTTATGTATTATCTTTCTGCATATCTTATATATTATAATTTTTTCACCATCAGTTGCCCAGAGCCCCTTGATTCTAGGACTATTAGAAAAATATATAAGAGGGAGAGACAAACAGACGAAGATAATAGTGGTGCAGAGAGCAGTCACGAAAATACCTACCGGTAATGGTTCTTAGACCACACTAGTCACTATACTTGATCATATTGCTCAAAAGTTGACCATTCAGTCATCAGGAGAGCTTCTTAAACAAAAATAATGTTTGCGTGTGAATTTGAATCAATCAATAATAGAATAGAAATACAAAAAGAGGCAAATCTGATTGTCTTGTTTCTTATTTCCCAGCAAACCTCAGTCAGAAACGCTGAAGACAGGAGACTTGACGACACGTATTAGCCGATGTCAAGTGTGCATGAAGAGGACATAATATTTTGAAGAATTTCTTGTGTGCTTTTCAGTGTGACATGTAAAATTCCCAGAATGCAATGTCTCACTCTTCCTAACTTGACCACTGCTGCCACCAAAGGTGCTGCTGTATATGACCAAGAGCGCTTGTTGACTAGTAACCATGAAGATTCAGATGTACCTCAGCAATGTGCCAGAACAAGGTCGCTATTATTTTTCTAAAAAAGAAATGAGGAATACTTTTTTGGTACAGAATGACTTTCTCTAAGGATTATGACATGAAGCTTATATATTTCACCCAGTAAATAAAATGGCACATTAAAAATTCAATTAAGAGAAGAATCACACTGAGTAAAATAAAAGACTGCAGTTTCGGGGAAGAATTATTTTTCATGGTGCTACTAATCCTACTACATCCTAGGTTTTTAATATAAAAGTGTTAAGCTTATTTTGAAGTGAAGTGAAGAACGTGTATGTTATGTAAACAGCCTTTTAGTTCAAAATATTGAGTCATTTAGATGTGACTTGACATGAATCACTCTTTACAAAAAATGTAGGAAATCCTTGAGTACAGAGAGCAGGATTATATGTCCATGTTTATCAAAGTGAGAGAATTTATAATGTGTCAAGTTACTACTAAGAGCACATTTATTTTGAGTTTTATCCCCTGAGTTCTTATTTGACTTTTTAAAATATAGGGAATTTTAGTCACTTTAATCATAATTTTAAATGTTTATTTTACACACCAAATTATAGTATCTACTGGAGCAATTTCTCCTTTGCTGTATCCTCCAAGATGCTGAATACCAGATGTCCCCCATTTTAATGTTTCTTACATCTTATTTTTGCCCATCCATGACTAGGCAAAGTTCTCCCAAATAATTTTGAGAAACAAAAATATACACAAAGTGATCATTCTTTTTCTAATGCTTCCTAAGTAAGAATCATTCTTTTGTGGTCTCTGCCCATACAAGAACTGAGAAGACAGTTAGTCTTGTCTCTTCAACTACAAAGCCAACTGATGTTTCTTACTCTTTTTCACTCTAAACATTTCGTTATAGTCATAAAATACTGAATTTCCCTAGCTGTATTCTTCTGATTTAATGTTCTTTTAACTCACCAATATCAATTTAATTAAAGATATCATATGTTTAAGGATGATTTGTTGTATATGTCTTCAGCCTATGTGTAAATATCTACTCATTTATAGATAGACTGCATGTCTGCACATCAATAAGTACTTGTTTCTGGAGTTATATTTCATTTACATTAATATACATAAACACAGAGAAGTGACTTGAGTTTGCTAACTATAACCTCCATTGGTCATATTTCACTTGCAGTAACTTTCCTTATTCAGCTTACTTTGGCAAAAATTTAAACTGGAACCAAATGAACAAACATCAAGCCAACTGGGCCAAGAAGTATGTGGTTATTTTATCAGTTTCTAGAGGCAGAAAATGTTAAAAACTAGTTGGAAAACATTTAAGCTAAGATAGAGCTCTGCTTAGCTTATAGTAATCAGTATAGTAAGAAGCCAGGTTTTGAGATGACTGGGTTTAAATATATTCTTAGGTTAACTGTGTACCTTCAGCTATGGCAGCTGTTGCTCACCTTATGGCCAGCAGAAGCACGGAATTCTCCCAGTGGAGTGAAAAGGGAGATAATAGCCTAAAGCCATTTTCACAAATACATCATTCTCCTGCTCTGAGAAACAAGTATTTTCTTCCCCTCTGATCAAGCAGGAGCAGCTGTGGGTACATGAAAGTGTGCTAAGGCTTTTCCCCTCAGAGCTCTGTCAGTTTTTGCTTCATCTGTTTTGAAGATCTATCATAGGTGCATAAACATTTATGACTCTTTTTTTGTTTATTTTTGTTTTTCAGTGTACTTTTATGACGAAGATTTCACACTTTGTATGGTTTTGTAAATGAATGTACTTTACATGTTTTCAGTACGTTGGGAAAAATACAGACAAGTCATTCATGGTATTTAATTAATTCATGAACCATCATAATTTCCACTTCCAAAACTTGCTGATCAAGAGTTTTACTTATTTTTAGCTCTTAAGACATCAACAGGTTGCTCCAGTTGATGCATAAGTCTTTTGAACACACCATTTTATCATATTGAAGAAATCTTGCCCTGGCTGGTGTGGCTCAGTGCATTGAGTGCTAGGCTACGAACCAAAGGGCTGCTGGTTCATTTCCTAGTCGGGACACATGCTTGGGTTGTGGGCCAGGTCCCCAGTAGGGGGCACGCATGAGGCAATCACACGTTGATGTTCTCCCCTTCTCTTTCTCCCTCCCTTCCACTCTGTCTAAAAATAAAATAATAAAATCTTTTTTAAAAAATCTGGGCAAAAATTTTAAAATATGACCAAACCAATCTCCACTTAGCTTTTAAGTCAATGAGGTTTTCCATATTTTAGTGTATGATTCCAACAAAGACTTAGCATCCTTTTATTTTTTTTCCCATCCCACCCACCTCTACCTCCCACCCTCAATCCTTCCCTCCTTTCGCTTTGTCCATGGGCCCTTTACACATGTTCATTGACGACCCTTCCCCTTCTTTCCCCCATTTTGCCCTTCCTACCTCCCTTGTGGTTACTGTCAATTTGTTCTTTATTTCAATGTCTCTGTTTATATTTTGCATACTTGTTTGTTTTGTTGATTACGTTCTACTTATAGCCGAGATCATATGGTATTTCTCTTGATATAATGAACTCCTCATTATGATAATGGTAACATGGTGAAGAAAATGTTAATATCCTTTGCTCTGAAATCTACATAGAGAACAATACAGCTCTCCAGCTTTCTTTGTTTTAATTGCTAATACTCTTACATTTGTTGCCACTTTCACTCCCCATTCTGTTTTTTAGGTTTACAAAGTAAACGTAAATCAAAAAAGTCTTTTTTTTATTATGCTATTACAGTTTTCCCAACTTTCCTCCCTTTATCCCCTGCACCCCGAACTCTCCAGCATTCTTCACCCCTTAGTTCATGTCCATGGGTTGTACATATAAGTTCTTTGACTTCTCTGTTTCCTATACCATTCTTAACCTCCCCCTATTTTATGCCTACCAATTATACTTCGTATTCCCTGTACTCTTCCCCCCATTCTTCCCCTCCCCTTTCCCACTGAAAACCCTCCATGTGATCTCCATTTCTCTGATTCTGTTCCTCTTCTAATCGTTTGCTTAGTTTGTTTTTGTTTTTTTAGGTTCAGTTGTTGATAGTTGTTTGTTGCCATTTTACTGTTAATAGTTTTTTTTATCTTCTTCTATTCCTTGGATAAGTCCCTTTAACATTTCATATAATAGGAATTTGGTGATGATGCACTCCTTTAATTTTACCTTGTCTGGGAATCACTCTAACTGCCCTTCCAGTCTAAATGATAGCTTTGCCAGATAGAGTATCTAGGTTGTAGGTCCTTGCCTTTATGACTTGGAATACTTCTTTCCAGCCCCTTCTTGCCTGCAAGGTTTCTTTTCAGAAACTACCTGACAGTCTGATGGGAACTCCTTTGTAGGTAACTCTCTGCTTCTCTCTTGCTGCTTTTAAGATTCTCTCCTTATCTTTTACCTTTGGCATTTTAATTATGATGTGTCTTGATGTGTTCCTCTTTGGGTCCAACTTGTTTGGGATTCTATGCTTCCTAGACTTGTATGTCCATTTCTTTCACCAAATTAGGGAAGTTTTCTTCATTATTTTTTCAAATAAGTTTTCAAATTTCTTGCTCTTCCTCTTTAAAACTATGAATATTAAAATGGCAACAAATGCACCACTATCAACAAATGAATCTAATAAATAAACTAAGGAAATGAGCAGAACAGGAACTGAATCATAGATATGGAGATCATGTGGAGGGTTATCAGCTGGGAGGGGGAAGGGAGGGAATGGGGGAAAAGGTGCAGGGAGGAAGAAGTACAAATTGGTAGGTATGAAATAGACAATGGGATGTTAAGAACAGTATAGGTAATGGGGTAGACAAAGAACTTATATGCATGACCCATCAACATGAACTAAGGGAGGAGATTGCTAGAGGGAATGGGGGTACCAGGTAGAAGGGTGCAAAGGGGGTAAAATTGGGACAACTGTAATAGCAAAATCAATAGAATATATTTTTAAAAAGAAATGCTAATTCAGATTACTGCCAGTGAAATAAAACACCTTATAATAGATTTTCTGATATTGGAAAGTCAAGGAGGGGATTGCTTCTAGTTCAGTTCTATAGACCCAAATGTTTAATATTAAGTTAAACAAGTAGTCTCCTACTAAGTTGTCAGGAGTTATTCTAAATAATTTCCCCCATTTATATAGCACAGCACTGATGTCACTAACAAGTTCCAATGTAGCATAGAACAGTGGCTCCTAATTGCTTTAGCATTTATCATGCATAAGAGACAGGAGATATGTTGCCTTATTTGTATAGCTTAGTTGCATTTCTGATCTCTGAAGTACACTTAAGCAGCAAATTGGGACTTAAGGTTGCTGCCTGAAAAGTAGCATCATGAACATGCATGTGTTGGAAGGAAAATGAATTAGTTTTTCTAAAGTATAATGCAGTTCGACATCATTCTGTGCATTAATTGTGCATAATTTCTTTTGCATACTTTATTAAACTAGGAGCCCTGATCTGGCTTACCTACACAAATTTTCATACTCATATTTTTCAGGTCTTGCCTTTGGATAGTTTGGTTTTCAGAACATTTTTTTTATTTACTTTACTTTTAGAGAGGGAAGGGAGAGAGGGAGAGAAACATCAATGTGCAGTTGCTGGGGGCCGTGGTCTGCAACCCAGGAGTGTGCCCTGACTGGGAATCAAACCTGTGATGCTTTGGTTCGCAGCCCGCGCTCAATCCACTGAGCTACGCCAGCCAGGGCTGTTTCCAGAACATTTTTTAAAACATTTTCATGCATTTCCAAGACACCCTTTGGGGTCAGTTAGCACCTAACATTTTTCTAAGCAGTCACTGGAGGTGCTTAACTAGCACCTTTTACCTAAGAAGTCTTCTGTACAGGTTTTATACTTTAAAGAAACAGTTCCCCTTAACATTCTTTAGTGAGTACGTGGTTACTATGTATGAGACTAGGGCAATGGAGAAGCTGAAATTCTGTTCATGCACTATTCAGATCTTGCCAGCCAGTGAGTTCTGATTGTTTAAGCAGCCACGCTACCCATGCTGTTCCATGAATTCAAATCCCATTAAGATGATAATCACTAAATGACTATAAAAATATCCTATAACCTGGTAAGCACAGATGTGCTTATCTGTCTTTGAGGGACTGTTTGGGATGAATAAAATATACTTGGATTACATCCTAACAAATATAGATTGTCTCCCTTGAACTAGGGTAATTATAAAATTAACTGATCATTGAACAAAATGAGTTTGAACTCTGCAGGCATGTATCCAAAAATGCATAATTTTTTTCAATAAATACTGTAAATATATTTTCTCTTCCTTATGATTTTCTTAATTATATTTTTCTTGCTTTATTGTGAGAATACTGAATATAATACATATAACAAACAAAAATTGTGTCAATCAATTGTTTGTTATCAGTAAGGCTTTTGGTCATCAGTAGTTAAGTTTTGTGGAAGTATACATGCATTTTAAACTTAATGGGGGTTGGTGCCCCAGCCCATGTTCACAGGTCAACTCTGCACACACACACACACACACACACACACTAATATATATACACACACATATGTGTATAGATTCTAAGATGATCTCTGTTGTTGTGGACAGTTTCTTATTGACAAAGACAGTTTAATTACACCTTCCTATTGTGATATTATTTTACACATAACTGGGTGCATCAAATAAGCACAAACTGCACAATAAACTCAATTATCTGCAAATACACAATCCACGTACCTTGTGTATTATGCACATGATGTAAGAACTGCTTCCCTACTCTGGGGTCCTTCTGATTCCACAGATTCCTCCCCGCCACCCATTGGTCATAGGGCAAGCATTGGTTGCTAAGTTATATTTACTTTCACTGCCTTCCCGTGTGGCAAGAGTGGTAAAAGAAAGAATCATGAAGCAACTATTTTTCTAGTGTTCCTTAAAACCTTTGGTTTTTGATAAGGCTGAAAATATAATTTGCTAACATTCTTTTTAAAAAAGATTTTATTTATTTATTTTTAGAGAGGGGAAGGGAGGGAGAGAGGGAGAGAAACATCAATGTGTGGTTGCCTCTTATGTACCCCCTATTGGGGACCTGGCTTGCAACCCAGGCAAATGCCCTAGACTTGGAATTGAATTTTTGACCTTTTGGCTCACAACCAATGAATGCATAAATAAGTGGTAAAACAAATCAGTGTTTCTTTCTCTCCCTCCTACCTTCCTCTCTCTTTCTAAAAATCAATTTTAAGAAATTTGGTAACTTCTAGTATCACCTCCATATTTGGAGAATCATGAGTTGATGTATTAACTCTAACAAAAAGCCTCATTTCTAAGCATAGTGACTTTAACCAAACCCCAAAAATATCCAAACTGCTTTATTCTGAAAAAAAATGCAGTCACTTCCACCACAGAGCAGAAAAATATATTTATAATGAAATAGGGACAACACTATTAAGAAAAAATAATGAGTCTAAACACAAATAACTTTCATGAACACATTTATTGCAAGTAACTCTACGGAAAGGCAAGTCTGATATATATAAACACTATACAGAGTCGCAAGGTTGTCTCCCAAAACTGCGAATGAGATGTTTACAAAGAAAAGACAATAGAAGAGTATTTACAGAGGAAGACAAAGCCAGAGCAACTTAAAGCAGATCTGTAAAGCAGAAATACCAAATGAAATTAACTACTATAACTAAGTTTTAGGTTTTACTGACTGAGTATGATACCTAATTAAATGTAGAGGTCACCAAAAAAAAATCATTCCATCATTGATTTTTCTTAACAGCAGCATAACAGTAGCTGGAAGGTAAGTGATATGTTGGTACACATATTCTAAAAAGATTCTTCCAGCACAATACTGAATAAATTAGTTGTGTCTGTAAACTAAGAAGTAGTGTCCAAAAGATTGCATATTTGTTATGCTGTATCTGTGACTATTTGTACCTGTTTCTATTTGTATGTACTGTTGTGTATGAGGTTTACCATTTATTTATTCAACAAGTATTATATTTGTGCAATACCTTGTCTGCTGGTGGCCCCTAAACCTAATATGCAAATAAAGTGATATACCATTTTCCCCCAAATAATCTTTCTTTTCACAATTCTGAATGATTATGACTTTATACTTGAAAATAAAATGATGACAGAAAGCTTGAAAAATGGCTACCTAAAAGACTGCAAGGTTATCATAATGAACAAAAGCCACACTATATTATTTGATTATATTGGGGAAAAAAAAGAGTCTGAAGGAACTGAGGAAACTGATGCCTTAGCAGTGAACAGTAACTGAAGTAATTACTGGAACTGCAGCCACATCCTCTCCTCAGTGCCATTCACAAGGGAAATACAAAGAGCCTCCCCCTCCATCTCTGTTTGGTAGGCAAGGAGAAATAATAGATGTCAACTTGGTTCTTCAGAAAAACCAGTTTAGCAACATGTACTATAATAAGCTAGCTTGAAGACAGAAGGACACATTCAAAGACATCAAAACCGAGTGGTGAAAAACTTTAGGAAAATACTACCCTATTTCAAGGTTGCACATTAAATGCAAAGCATTTCTTTTAACAGTTACAACAGGCACATCTACAATTACATGTACACAGGTACACAAGGGCGTGCATACACAAATATGTGCACACACACACTAGCACTTGCACACTTCTACAGACACTGATACTCACCTGTGGGCTGATGAGGTTTGCCAGTGATGGTACAAGTCATGAATTGCGTGCCACCACTTAACAAAGCTCTAAGTAAGTTTCAGGACCTTTGTACCTATTCTCTGGGATGACCACCTGTTAGCATCTTGTTCCCAAAAGTCCATGTTCCTAAAATCTTCAGTTTCCATCAGAGGCAAGCAAAACCAGAAGGGGAGAGCTTGGTCTGACTTTTTTAAATATGAGACATCTGACATAGGCTAATTGTCCAAAGGAAAACAAGGCCTTGCATTCTTTTCAGCTTAAGTTTTAGAATATTGATTGGTATGTGCATACTGATTTCTTAAATATGGAAAACTGATATATTTAAAAGAGCCCTGGACATAGGAGGAGGAATGTGTGGCAAGGAGAGAACCAAAAATAGGGGGAAAATGAAGGGTGAAAATGGGGAAGCCCAGAGAGGCATAAAGGGGCTTTATGAGGAGACTTTTGAAGAACTTCACTTCTTTTATGGGGGAAGTGTAGGTTTCAAAATAGAAGAAATTGATTTTGGAAATGTTCAATTGATTCGTAAGCAGAACATCACAGTGTTGTATGTGAACAAAGAGATAACCTGTTCCTCAGTTCTGCATTTACAATGTTGGAAACGCTAAACTAAGATATCAATTTAGCTGACATTTAATGTGAACAGAATGTTGCATGTTTGCTAATGGGCAATAAATGAGGTAATCTGCCCTTTGGTACTGCCTTTAAAATATTGGAAATGTCCCATTAAGATAACAGTTCAGTTGACATTTAATTCCTTGATCAAGCCATGTTTTCCATGTGTACTATACAGAAAAAAATTCCAGATCCTACCTACCTTCTCACGAACATAACTTTTCTTTATCTGCTCTTGTTTAAAGAATGTTCAACTTCAAAACTAAGTCTAAGTATTATACAACAATAAAATTGATATTGGCCACATTTATACATATGTAAATAATGTTTTTGTAAAGAGGGGAGTTATGAGATGCTCACTTTTACAGTATTTGTTTCCTTTCAAAAAAGGCATATTGGGGAAGGAAACTAGAAAACTAGAACCAACTACAGAGTAAATATCCTAACTCAAAAATCACTGGTTCCATAAGGTAGCAGTACTAATGATCTGTGTTACGATCGTTCAACCACTACATCCACTTGTAGGTTTTAGAAATTCAGGCTGCTTTCTATTCAGAAGACTGAATTTTCTTTCTTTTAGGCAGATCTGGAGTAGACAAAGAAACTCCATAAGCATCACTTTTCTTCCAAAATGTGTTTTTGTGGCAATATAATCACTCTAGAAAGAGATAATAAAACAAAAGTTAGTTGCATAATTAAAGTCAAGTGTTTTCACCTCCACCCTGTTCCAAAACAGAAGAACACAAAATCAAAATTGAACTAGTAGTTTTCGAGAGCCACAATGAGGAGACTGCCTTGGCATGGACTGCCTTACTCTGCTTACTGTCTATAACAAACACCAGCAAAGGCCCAGCAAAGACATGGCCATAGTTACTACTTTTGAACCCAGGCTGCCACTCTGACATTTGTGATGGATATCAGCTTTGTACACATATGCATGAGCTGTTCTATTTCCTTTCACTTGGGCTAGGAAGTGAACCAGGCATTGGGCAAAGATATTTTTTCTCTCTCCTACATTCTCGATTATTCCTTCACCAGATTATGTAGCACATGTCAAAGGATTCAAGCACAGCCTTGGTGATAGTATCCAGACCCACCATCGAATTTCTTCTAAAAGAGCAAAGTTATATGTGCAAAGGAGATTTGATAGAAACCCCCATCTGTGTAATAAAAAGAAATTCTGCCATTACTCTCTCGGACTTCTGCTTATTGAGAGGGTGCATAGTTGGGAGTGGGGCAAAAGAAGGGTGTCTGGTACGCTGAAGAAAGCACTTAACTGGAGAAGAAATGGGGATAAATGGTCAGCTATTGGATATAGGATGCTAGTGTTATTTAAAGATCAGGTCACAAAGTACCAAGTATTCTATTTCATAACAGCCAACCTAACAGAATCAATGGAAAGCATCCCCCAGAGTAGGCTTTGAGTACAAGATCTTGTATTAAACCACCAGTATACACTTTGCATATTCATTTTTTTTCATTAGAGGTTTAAAACATGTTACAGACTTGCATTTCAATGAAGCATCAAAGGTCACCATTTCCCCCCCCCCACTTATTTGTGGCTATTAGTTATAATTCATTGCATAGGACTGTTCCTCCACATTAAAATGTTTAAAAAATAAACACCCTAGATTAGTAAAGGTACTAAACTTTCTTGTCAGCAGTGGACTTAGGAAATTGTAGATTCTGTGTATCAATCAAGTTTACATAAGATGAAAAGTGTCTGTGATAGCCAAAGGTTAACCGTGAGAATGAATGCATTAGCAACTCAATTATCTACTGCAAAATTAGACTAACCTACTATTAAAGAATTTTACCGTTACAATCAGCTATATGTTTTCAACAGAAATTTAAGATTAGAAAGCGATTGCACCTAATTTAGTTTGCTACTTTTCTTTTCCTTTCTATTTATTTATTTTTTAATTCTCACCCAAGGACACTTTTTTCATTGTTTTTTGGAGAGAGGGAGAGAGAGAAATATCTATTTGATAGAAGGGCATTGACTGCTGCCTCCTGGGGACCAAACCTACAACCTAGGTATGTGCCCTGATGGGGAATCAAACCTGCACCTCTTTGACTACTGGATGACTATCCAACCGACTGAGCAACACCGGCCAGGGTGCTGCTGTTTCATATGAAATTATATTCACATATATAGCATACTGCATGTGCTTGAGAGAGAATTTCTCACTAATCTATATAATACAATACATTTCATATGTTTTTTTTTCCAGAATATACAAGGTAAGCTCCATGTAAGTGCCCCATCAACATTATACTAAGCCTGAAATTAGAACCATTTGTTATCGGAGTTGTTTTTCTTTCTTCGTTACTATTTTTAAATGACAGAAGCTCTACTAAAAATTTGATTCCTATTTCAATTGCTTTCCAATAACACCTGCACCAACATTGAGTGAATACTTGAATAATATACTAAAATCTAGGTGGTATGATTTCAAGTTTACTTTACCAAATGTACTTGCCAACTCTTGATTAACCATGCTAGTAGAAAGGAATAATGCTTTCCAAAACCAGCTAATCACAAAGTAATTTAATTTGCTTTTGAAATGTATTATGGGAACTCGAGCCACAGATTCACCTTTATAATCCTGTTCTACTAAGACCAATATTAAAATAAGTTCACGTTCCCTGAGCACATTCCAAAGAACAAAATAAAGAAGTAATTTAGAAGCTTGCCAGGTGGCAAAAATAAGCAATTCAAAAACAGTCTGAAAAATGAATATCAAAGAGCTGACGATCACATCTGAATTCTGCCTTCTGTTTATTTTGATATTATTTATCAAATATCAACGCTTTTAATCATCTGGTCTGTTTTTGATGTATTATTTCCACTTGATATGAACAGGTTATAAATAATGACCTTATTTATATCTCTACTTTCCTGTTAACCAAAGGTCTTTTCAATGATGAGTTAATTACTTCCCTTTTAACTAGAGGTATACACTTCAAGTAATTTTTCTCTGTAGGAAAGAAAACCTCAGTGGACTCTGAATGGTCAAAACACTTTCCTATTTCTGCCCCAGAATCTGGCAGGTATCATTTTCTTCTCAAAAACAAATAAACTTTTCTTTTTCAATTTGTATAATGATATAAACTTGAACATTAATCTTTAATGCAATAATAAAGCACATATGACTTTAATATCCCTGGAAATTTGTAAAACAAGTCAAGGAGACGGTTTCTCAAGGGCATTCCAGACCTCCTTATATGAATCATAAACATCCTCTAATTACAGTTTGAAGTCCAAAACAGCAATGGTTTCTTCCCCTGACCTTGGAAAGCCAAAACTATAAGAATATATTCTCTTTCCACTTTTCCCTATCTAATTAACTTAGTTATCTTTTCAACTCCAATTTTCCTACAAGTCAAAAAATGTTTTTCAAGTTCTTTTGAAAATTCCTCACTGTTTATTAGTCCACGTACTATCATTGCAAACAACTGGTGACTACACAGGCAGTGGCAACCAAATAAACATTTGAAGACAAAGAAGCAGAAGGAAATGAAGAGAAATGGAAGCATATATCTCAAAGATGTATGTATAATAATACAATTATATCATTTAATTCAGCATTGCCTTGGGCTTGTATTAATATATAGTTTCTTTTTTTCCCAATAAGAATGGATCATCATACTTTTCTGGGTCCTGCATATAAATGTATAGGAGGATGTTTCTCTAAGACTTGATAAAAATTCAAGTGCTGTCTTTCAAGAATGAATATTTGCAATAATTGCTGCTACTCTTCCCAATGACAATCATACCAAACTATTGTCTCCTTCATAGATCAGAACATCAAATATGCTTCTTCCCATAATGACAACAAGTTTGTGACAGATTAGACAATAGAATCTATAAGGAAGTGGATGACACTTGTAAACCTCTATCTCCTCAAAGGTCAGCTCAATGGTTTCACACTTGCCCTTCACTAGCATGCCCTGGACCATATATGTGTGTGTGTGTGTGTGTGTGTGTGTGTGTGTGTGTGTGTGTGTGTGTGTATTCATTCCAGTCTTGATTATCTGGATACAAACTAGTTGGGGATCAGCTACGGATTTTCATTTCAGGTCAGCTTTCGAATAGCTCCCAATGCACACTTGGGCTACTTTACTCTCCTGCCTAGTTACTGCAGACCTAAAGAATGCAAGTTACCAGAATTCTAATATAGGCAGTCTCCGATTTACAAAAGAGGTATATTCCAAGCCTCCTTGTTTAGTTGAAACTCAAAATAAATTATACCATAGAAACAAGGTTACAAATAAATAGTGAAATACCTTCATCTATACATGCCTATATTAAACCTATGCATTTCCTGAACTAACAAGAGGAACTACTTTGACTGCGCTCAACCAGCACTTCTAACATCATTTCTGTGGGAAGACATATTTGAAGTTTCAACTTGGGACTCTAAGAAAATATCTCTTCTACCCATGGCAATAGGAACAGTGTCTCGACAAATCAAGCTGCTGAAATAATTGGGGGTAAGGCGGCAGTGGAAATCATGGTAAGAGTTTCATCCACCATTAGGACTCTTTCATGGGGTGGGGATTAGGGTTCTGAGGGTGAGGACTGTGTTGTTATGCCTTCAAGGCTGAAGGCACAACTTATGAAAAAGCAGGAGTTAAAATCACATTCATTGTTCAAACTTTCAAGCACCTTGGGTGTGCATGTGAATAATTTTCAAGACACATTTAAAGATAGAGACTTCACTGATATTCTAAGTTTCAAGTCTACAAATAGGACATTGTTAATCATACAGAGGTAAATTATATAAATCATGAAAACTAGCTCAAGTGATTATAATTTATGGAGAATTAAATATTCAGTAAAACCAGAAGGCTTGGCTAACATCAACAATAGTGTGATCAATCCAACCATGAAAATAGCTTTCAAAACTTGTGGAATTGGTGTCAATAATTAGGAGAAAGTCCTAGAGACAAAGTCACACTCTGGGCATGGCTCTATCCCTGGTGCTCTCAGCAATACAGAGGCCAATGGTATGGGCAAAAAGGGACATCACAGAACATGACTTGAAGCTGCACTCTGTGTTTTCAAATCATTGTATTCTGCTTACATTTTCATTGTAAACTATACATTAGGTATGATATATAACAAAATTTGTTTAAATGAGTAAAAAAATAGCTTTAAACACTGACCCACCTGCCTCAGTGCCAGCAAGCAAGAGTAGAGCAGGCAGCATAGCCTTGGACCTGTAGAACAAGGAGCCCTGCAGAGAATGTTGTTTTTGCAGGCTGTGAAATAAAAAGCAAGCAATATTTGGGCAAAATGAGTCTTCTGCGGGTCTCGTAGGACTCTCAGAGTGGCTGTTACACTTTCAGCCAGCAGGAGACCAGGAAAGGGCATGTTATCCTGAAATTAGGGACACAAGTCATGCCAAGAGCACATAAGGGTAAAGATGTAATAAAACCAATGCAACCCTAACCAATAAGAAAGGGGTATCAGGAAGCTAGAGAAAAGTAGCAATAACTTTCTCGTTTCACAAAATAAATATCTAAGTACACATTTTCTGTTAATTCTAAAACAAATTAACTCTTCACCCAGAAATTGTAAAGTATCCTTTAAAAGAAGGTAAACCTGGAGGAGGGAGAGGGATAATGGGGAATTTATAGGGAAAAGGCCACCAAGGAACATGTATAAAGGACACATGGACAAAGCCAAAGAGGGTAGGTTCAAGGGTGGGAGGCAGGGATGGGTGCGGCAGGGGGGCATAGTGGGGTGAAAATGGAGACAGCTGTATTTGAACAACAATAAAAAAGGATATAAAACAATAAAATTAAATAGGATATATGTCTACGTTTCTTTGAAAAATCTTTACAAATTCCCTGTTTCTCAAGTGTTCAGCCTACATTGCCAAAAGATGTAAATGTAAAACCATAACCGCGTGACCAATAACCAATGCAGAATTGCTAGAGAATATATTTTAAGTTCATATGGCAAGCACATTATCTTGGCAATTTTATCAACAACTTTAAAAGTAACAATCTGATAGTGTAGTAAAAACTGAGTGTGTGGTAATATATTCATGACATAATTATGAAAACTGGCCTTTTTCAGCTCTCATTTCTCACTCAAGACCAAGCAGTGTGTTCCACTAAATAATCCTCACCATCTAAGAGCCTGGCAGCACCTTTTAGCCAAAATACACTGGGAGCTTTAATTCAGCATTTTACAAAAGCTACTTTCCAATATTGTCAATAAAATGTCTGAACTATTTTTATATACTTAAATCATCAAAAAGATAATAAAACAAAATGCTTTAATTTTAAACAAGGATTTTTATATCCCAAGGAGAGGATCTGATTTTCAAGGCTTCTAAAATCTACTAGCCTGACTGCCAAAAGCAAATTTACTTTTTCAACAAATAAATAATATCTACTTCTACAGCACTTTTTTCCCCACCTGCTCACTTTATCCTGTTTTTGCCCACTGTGATTATTTAGATTGTATCAGCTTTTATACATATGGAAAAATAAAATTAAAAGAATTTCATTGGGGGAAATAATTGGAACAATTGTAAAACATAAAGATTTAAAAATAAAATAATAAAAAACAAAATAATTTTGTTATAACTGGTGATGTCAATAAATTATTAGAGAAATCAAAGATGCCCACCTTCAGTTAAGGACATGACCACTAATGGACATTTACTGAATGCATCCTCATCATACTTTTCTTCCATTCAGTGTTTCCATGGGATCCAAATAGATACACACACTATTTTTGTTTCATAAAGTTATTTTATTCTAAGTGCCATGGCCAACAGTTCAATGTAATGAAAGTTACCCAAGCAAGCTCTGGCAGACGGTTCACAGTTACAACACTCTGAATGAATTACTTACCAAAAAATTGTGACTACCAAATTCACAAAAACTTGTAATTTTTCCCCATCCTTGACTATATAGTTATCTCTCATCAATAGGAAAATAACAGATTGAAAATATGATTGAAGGGCAGAGTAATGTGCTGCGTGGAGCAATGGGCTTAAAATCAGATGTATGTGTTTGAGTTTCAGCTCTGTCACTAACCTGTTTGAAATTCTTACTACTGGCTTCCGTTCCAGTACCTACTGTCCCTAAGCAAAATAATGAATGTGAATGCACTATGCAAATTATAAGGTAGTATGCAACTGTAAAACATTTCCTCATTCAACAAGTTGACAATTTAATAGTCCCTTTTAAATCACACACAATATTCCATATTTCTCCTTGTACTGGTTACCTTCATCTATTCCAACACACAAAAAATCGGGGGTCACTCTAAGAAGCCCGAGTTTATTCCCACAATAGATCATTATCAATGACTCAAGTATTTTAGTTCAAGTTTGGCAATTAAAGAAGGGAAAAGAAAACAAGAGACCTTGTTTGAGTTTTTATGCATGTTTGATATTCTGCTCTGCTCAATTAAAGTTCTAATCCTTGTTTAAAAATGTTTTGCTGGT
Organism: Tonatia bakeri; assembly: GCA_004024845.1. NCBI lineage: Eukaryota > Metazoa > Chordata > Mammalia > Chiroptera > Phyllostomidae > Tonatia > Tonatia bakeri. The sequence continues at coordinate 40,087 of PVIA01008405.1, read as the reverse complement.
AACCCAAATTTTTCCCCTGGAAAGTGTCACTATTAGAATGAACACAAATGAATAATGTTTGCCAACAATTTTAGTTAACTTTAATTGAATGAATTCCTCTTTAGTCATTATAGGTTAAATATCCCTACAACAAACAACTGTCAATTTTTTTGGGGGGGAAGGTGAATGTTGCCAAAAATAAGTGACCCATAATGGTGACTGAGAAATCTCTGAAATATGGAAACTTTCGTAATTTATAGTAAGTCCAATGCAACACAATTTGCTCTCATCACCTATAATTTATGATGACAATTTGGCAATAGTACACTGAAAAGAAGCTTACACTTCCTTCATGTTAATAAGTGTCTAAAATTTCAAAAGGTAGTCATTATAATTTTCCTTGTTTTTGAATACCGAGTGTTATCATAACATTGCAAATTTGGCTGACCAATTCTCTTACTTCTCCCACAGCTGTCCTTATCCACCTATCTCTGAAATTGAAAACTCAGGGAATTTTTCACTGTAAGTCATTTCAAATTCTACACGAGATATAGCAATAAAAAAAGGCAAAAATTCATATGTGGCCAAGAGTCAGACTAAACCATGTAAGAAACTACATTCACCTCCTACATACTAATGCTTATAACCCATGTGTACAAAATGTGGACACTTCACACTTTTTAAATTACTTCATTTATAAAATGGTCAAGTTCAGGTCATATTTCTGGGTGATTTTTTTCTAATTGTCTTGAACAAAGCACCTATTTGTATGCAATGTGACTGTGGGTAAATAATACTATATATTAATTTTGTGTTACATGAACAAAGCTATAGTCTCTAGACTACCTTATAATCTCAACACATCTAACATATGTTCGGAACAGATCCCAACTATAAGGCTCCCAACTCTGAATAACCATATGAAGCACATTAAATGAAAGTAAAAACTGACTGAAAAGTGGATTTTGAGAACAAAGAACTTGAACTTAGCTTTGTGTTTCCAAAGGAAGTAACACTAACAACAACGATAATAGTTACATAATAATTCATGTACAGCACTTACTATGTGCCAGATACTGTTTTAAGCACTAGCCATAAATTAAAATCACCCTTTGAGACACAAAACTGCTAATAAAGACTGTGCCTTTATTCCTTCATTAAAGCTTTTTTAAAAATATATTTACTTATTTTTTTTAAAGATTGTATTTATTTATTTTTAGAGAGGGGAGAGAGAGAAAAAAACATCAATGTGCAGTTGCTGGGGGACATGGCCTGCAACCTAGGCATGTGCCCTGACTGGGGATCGAACCTGCGATGCCTGGTTCGCAGCCCGTGCTCAATCCACTGAGCCACACCAGCCAGGGCAAAATATATTTATTTTTTTAGAGAGAGGGGAAGGGAGAGAGAAAGAGAGGGAGAGAAATATCAATCGCCCCTAAATGGGGACCTGGCTCACAATCCAGGGATGTGCCCTGACTGGAAATTGAATGGCAACCTTTTTGGTTTGCAGGCAGGCCAGTTGTCATTCCACTGAGCCACACCAGACAGGGCCTTTTTTTGTTTGCTTTCTAACATGAACTATATTTTTTAATGTTTGATAGGAAGGTGAAGAGAAAGCAAAAATGGATGAAAATTATTCTACAGCTTTATATTCAAAACACATCAGAATTAACCAGCCTGTTATTACTTCACAGACAATATTCTACCCTATTAATTTACATTGAAATGGTAGGAAGTCAATTCCTGCCGTGAGTTCTTTCTGTTATATCCTTCCTTTTAAATAGCTCAGTAAATTATGTCCCTGAATTATCCTCAGGACCAACAATTTTTGCAGGAAACTAAATTAAACTGTTGAGACTTTGCATTAATATTAATCCAACAACAAAATAAAAATATATTTGTAAAGTGCTTTAAAGTTCCAAAGTGCTTCTACATATATTCTTTTGTTTCAACCTAAGCTCCAACTTCTCTATGAAACACAGCCTGCTTGCTGTAGTGCTTCAATAAAAGTAAAGTTAGGAATTTCCTCAAAGAACAATATATTTAGAGAATGTTAAATCTTTAAAATAGCTACAAAGTCATGTGAAGTTATTTACAAATCAGTAACTTATACTAAAGTAATGATAATTGAATCTGTATAGTCCTTGGGAAGTCAGGACTTACTTAAGAAGATTTCAATAATTTTAATCTTTACTGCAACAAAAAATATAGACAAACCTCTATGAAAACTTGTTCTTTCCAAGATACCACAGGGACACAGGTAGCTATGGAACACCTACACCAGTATCATAAAGGGTGTCTTCGGCAGTTAGGCTCAGTCAATAACTTGAGACCAATTTTCAGATGTACTTTAGAGAATAAAATAGATCTGTTCCTGAAAAGCTGATTATGAATTAAATTCTTGAATTAAATAGAATTTATATTTCAAATGCATGACTTGTATGATAGGGATGATCATGTTTGTGCATGTGCATGGAGAGGGGCTCAAATTTAAAGGATATCTGAATGGAATCCTCTGGCAAGCCAAAGCATCCTTTTGTTGTTTTAATGATCACTCCTTAATGTGTCTGTGCTGCAAATGTGAGTATTTGTATGGCAAGTTCTCTAAAGTAGGGGGAGAAGGGGTGGGGGTGTTACACCTGAACTAAATAGGAAGCTTGTTAGGTGACTGTTGTGATCAGTTCCTGACTTGTTCTGCCTGATCAAGCACAGTGGGCAGAAATCCAGTCACAAAAGCATTCCAGAAAGCAAGCAAAGCAAAAACATTCACTAAACTGACTACTGGAATGAAACTGCTGCAGTTCACCCCTTTCCTTCATTGGGAAAGCACATTCTACTAAAGAGGGAAGGCACTTGAGACTATGGAGACATCACCTTCTGAAATAATTTCTTGAGAATGTCTCCAGACACACTGATAACAACCTTGCACAATGTACACGGATTTTCTCAAAGTCTTATTTTCAACTCTAACAGTTCCCACTCTTCCCTATTTCTTCCTTAGGAAAAGTAACCCTTTAAAAAATCTTCACTGTTGCCAGGTAGGCTGCCCTTAAGGTCAGGTCTTCCTCTAGCCTTATTATCTTGCTTTCCTGGATTTCCCAAAAGACACACCAATTAAATGGTTTAAATGCTTTTTAAACCTTTGAAATAATATTCATACCCATTATAAACTTTCACTGTATCCTTTGGGCAGAGTTACATGAAGAAAAAGAAAGCGCAGAGATGACTTGCCTGTCCGTAAAAGAGAGAGGCAATTTGTTCTCTGTGTAAAAACAAAACAAATCAACACAAAAACACATTCTGGAGCCAAATATGCTCTTCTCTTAATCACTTGTTGTTTTGAATTATTTATGCTTTGTTCTCCCCAGACATTCATGGTAACAACTGAGATTTAATCTTGGTAAATCGTAGGAAACTAGCATAAGGATGACTGCTTTTTAAAAAGTAACTTTCAGGGAAGAAAGTCATTCTCTCCTAAATGCTAACTGTTGATTATTACTCCTAGATATTCTGTGTTCTTATTAAAACTCCTGCAATTAACTACAGGTATTTGTAGAAAAACACCTTTTACTTGTTGATTTGAAAATGAGTTCATGAGATTCAATTCAAGGTGTTCTGTTTGCATAAATCGTTAAGCGTAGCGGAAGGATATTTGAAAGCATCACAAGTAATAATCGGTACTTTCCAGATAAAGAAACAATGATTGGATTAAACTTAAGTTTTTCTGTAAACAACAGAGAGTATTACATGCATAATTAAAACTGAATTCTATTTTCCACGCTAAATAGGCATCAGCTAATGAAATATTAACTCACTTTTCCTTAATACCGTAGACATAGTAGCTCATCGATTCATTAAGCAATAACCATCAACTTTAGGGAAATTAATTCTAAAATTACAAACCTCTTTGGGGAGAGTTGAACTACTTGTCCTCAGGTCTGGCAAAGTCATTTCTCAAGTAAGTGTTGTCATCAGAATCTTCTCTCTCTGGGGGTCTCGGCACTCGGCGGCGAGGTGGTGGGGTGCGAGCCACAGCTGCAGCCTTAGCCCCACCAGCCTCGTTCTCACCTCCAGCAAGATCTGCAGCTGGGTTTGGGGCTCTAGGGTTCGAGCCACCGGCAGCAACCTGGGCAACCCTTACTGCTTCAGCACCAGCAGCATTAGCGACAGGTTGGAACCAGCGGACACAAGCAAAGTTAAATCCAGCGGCAGCCTCGAAGCCCGCAGCGGCTGTGCCTAAGCCCGGAGCTGCAGCGAGGGCGGAGGCGGCGGCTAAAGCACGGCCCACAGCTAAGGTTGGCGCATGGACCACAGCGGCGGCGGATGCTAAAGAGGCGTACAGGTCTCTCTCCAGGCGCTCGGTTGGGAAAGCCGAGACAGCGGCTCTGGCGGAAGTAAAGAAAGTTTGCGAACGGCTTTGTGGGTGCCTTCTCTCTAGCCCTTCTTCCTGCAGTAGCCTAGCTACAGGTGGTAGTTCAGAGCAGTTGCTAGGCGAGAGAGCAATGTCCATACAACACTCAGAAAATGGGTCGACCACATAGATTCGACCTGTTTCGGCATCATAGCGAATGGCACGCTCAGCAAAAGGCAAGGCTGGTGTCATTGCTGGGTTGAACATAACTTCAATGTACTCACACCCTTCCTCATTAGCACTGCTACCTGTAGCACTGGTAAAAAGAGGCAGAAGTGGCCACCTAGCGCCATCCAGAGAGAAGCGGTTGGCACCTGGAATAGCTCCTAAAATATTTGAGAGGACGTTTGCTGGATTTTGAAATGGCACTCTGAACTCAAGATTCATGTAATGAGAAAAGGCTGACTGTCTGGGGTTAGCAATTATGCCCCATGAATGTGGCAGTCCTTGAGTAAAAGGGACTGGCATATTGCTACTTCTTTTAGTGAAGTCAATGTTGACACAGTCACTAGAGTTGTCAACCTCTCTCTGCTCACATGGGGGCTTTTGTAGTTTTGGCTCGATTTTATTTCCCTTTGTAATAAAAGAAAGTCGGTTAGGTCTCTTAGCCTTGTCCTTGGGGGACCCATCATCTGAAGACTTTGAAGGTGAACCCCCATCTCCAGGCTTTGAGAATGACTGAAGGGCAGCTTCAAAGCCTTCAATGGAAGTCTTTGAAGCTGCATATTTGGGGCCCCTGATAGACGATGCTTCTTTGTCTAGGCCCTTCCCCAGAAGTTTTCCAGATAATACTGGCACATACTCACCGTGGTCACTCTGTTCCAACGGGGAGCCATGAAAAGGATTTGGCAGAGAGAAGTAGGAGCTCCAACTTTTGGAGGACAAGCCTCCCTCAGGATTTCGGGATTTTTTTGGAATTGCACCGGCTCCAGGAGCCATAAACATGTAATCACTGTCATTCTCATTGTCCTTAGAGTCACCCTGTTTATCAGGATCAGGTGTTTTTGGAGGACTTGAGGCAGGTGGCGGGCTCACTCTGGGAAACATCATCATGTACCCTCTTGAATCTTCAAAAGAGGGTTGAGACTGGCACTTTCTTGAAGCAGAAACATTTTGAGGAGCCATTGGCATATAATCACTAAAGCTTTCAAGAGGGGCAGCCACCCCTGGCCTCATTGGCACATATGGGTCTTCTTCATCTTCAACAGAAGCTCTGGCTCTCTGGGGGCCACAAGCTGCACCTTCTGGAGTCTCTGCGTATTTGACTTCTTTGGCTACTTTGCATTCTTTTGCAACTGCTCTTTCAGCCCAAGAGTAAAGTCTGAATCTTCCTCCAGATTTCCCTTTTCCACCAGTTGCTCCAGCTGGCTGGGATGGAGACGGAGGTGGAGGAGGTGGAGGTGGTGGAGGTGGTGCGTGGAGGTGGTGCGGTTGCTTGCTTTGAATAATTTTGCCCAAATAAGATAGTTTCTTCAGAGATTTTTTATGTTCACCATTGCCATCGGAGCCTTTCCCACTTCCTGAGCTTTTGCCCTCTCCAGACTTCACGCCACCACCTGAGCCATGGCCATCTCCTGGTCCCTGGCCACTACCTGAGCCATGCCCACCACTGGCTCCCTGGCCACCGCCTGAACTGTGCCCCCCGGTGGGGCCCTGGCCATCTCCTAAGCACCGGTTTCCTCCTGCACCCTGGTCCCCTGAGCCTTTGCTACTTGAAATCTGACCACCACTTGAGCCCTGACCATCTCTTGAGCCCCAGTTGCTCATGGGCATGTAGTTGCCTGTGTTTCCTTCCTGACCATTTTGGCCATGAGGATTGCCCTTTCCCACAGAGCTGCCAGAACCAGAACCAGATGCTTTAGAAAACAGGCAAGCTCTGTCGCTGGAAACTTCTGCAGGCTGCGGAGCAAGCACGGGACTGGGTGATAGGCGCCAAAAAAAACTGTCTGGCACTGAAATCGGTCTTCTGGACCTGCGTGGTCTGGCCAGGTGCAGTTTTCTTCGCCTGGAGTGGGGCACAGGCTCACGGGGTGTTACGTAGAGCCTGGTGAGGAGCATCTCATCTTCCCCATCACCGATGGCCCTGAGGTGGCAAAACTGCTCAAAGCGGGACCTTCTGAGCCAGCCACCGGGCTCGAGTGGCATCACGTCCAGGTGCCTCCTAGTGGACAGCAGGGTTAACAGGTGGGCCCCGATGCTGACACTGTAGCTGCGGCAGCGGGCTCTGTATTCGTCTGCACACAAGGCTCTCATCTTCTCCAAAAAGAGCTCATGCATGTTTTGAGCCACTACACAGTCATCAACCTGCATCCAGAGTTCCCCCGGACCGATGACTGTGGACCTGCCTACTTCTAAGAAGAAATACTGTTCGGAGTGCCCGCAGCGACGGATGCTCAGGAGCTGGACAACCACGCTCGCCACTTCGGTATTCAGCCTCACAAACACAACCTCCTCATCAGTAAGACAGAGTCGGAACACGCCGCTCAGCTCTTTTCTATGCCCCAGCCCCCTGGGTTTGATTATTACTTGCCACACGTCTTTGTAGAAGGGTGGCTCCACCACCGCTGCGGCCGCCAGCACCGCCGGCTCTCCACCTGGCTGCGCGTCAGGCGTGCCGTAGCGGCGGCGTTTGCTCTGGAGGATGAGGCGGCTGAGCAGCAAGTACCAGCTCTCTTGCTCCGACTCGTTCTCGGCTACCATAGCGAAGTACTCGTCCTGGGTGAAAAGAGCAATGAGGTGTTGGTACCTTGCGTCGGCTCGCTGGCTCACGGAGAAGCACTGGTACAGGGTGATCACGCGCCGAGGTGGGATGAGCGCGGGCACCGCGGCGCCGGAGGCGGCTGCTGCTGCTGCAGCCACCGCGGTGCGGACACTGTGCCGGAACTTCCTGGCATTTTCATAGTATTCCAGCCGAGCTGGGGCGTCGGCGGTCTCAAGTTTGAGTACGAAGTAGCGCCTGTGCCCATGCTTCTGCTTCCGCAGGTACCCACGTTTGCAGACTTCATCACCTACGGGAAGGTCCTCCTCATCGGACTCGGAGTGTGACCGGGAGCCAGTGGCAGTGGAGAGCCACATGGCTCCCGGACAAGACGACCTGGCCCCAATGAGTGCGGTTGGGGTTCCCAAGGAAAGAAGTGGGGTGGTCGCCACCGCAGCTAGAGCTGCCGTCGTAGTCGCTGGTGCAGTTCTCAGTCTCCTCCTCGCTCAGTCTCGAACGAAGGAGCAACTCGCCATGGTGATGCACAATGGTTTTAAGGTGAGTGAAGGGGGGGTTCTGGGGAGGGAGTGCTTGGGTAGAAGAGGGCGTCTACCCTGGACTGCCCGCCCAGCCCTCCCGCCTCAGCCCCGCCCACTCCACTCCCAGCACTCAGGCAAAACCACACGTGACCCCAGCCTCACATGCTGGCAGCTTGCGCTCCAGCTACTAGCGCAGTGGTGGGGCAAGAGCTGCAGCCGACAGAAGCGTACATGAGAGGGGGCGGCAGGCTTGAGAGGCGGGCCACCTCCAACCCAGCCTAGACTGTCTATGTGAATCTCCTGGCCTGTGGGTCCCCAGGGGACCTACGGGGGGAGGCAGGGCCTCTGGGCAAGCCGGCCCTAATGAGGAGTCCTCGAAGGCACAGAAGGGCGGGAGAAGGCCTGGAGAAGCGGGGGAGAAAGTGGCGGGTGATCCGGTCAGGGTAGCAGCGCCACTGTCCAAGCTCTATTGGCTGTAGGATGCTAGAGGTTGTGGGAGGGAGCAGAGCGCAGGGAGGAGAGCTGGCACAGAAACTGGAGGGTTTGTTTGTGTATTTGGGAAATGGGAGCCAGGTGAAACTGTTGCAAGGTTCTCATTGGATAGGGTGGGGGCCAAGGGGAGTGTCTGGCAGGAAGGCAGCCTTGAATTAGTTTGGGGGGTAGGAGGGGAGTTTAGGGTGAGGGGGGCGTGGCTTGGGTGGCGGTGTGAGCTCCTCCTTCTGGTTGTCGCACATTCAGGCTGTAAACAACCCTTTCCAAGTAGCTGTTAATGGTAGTAATAAACTCGTATAAATCCATGAGCCTCGGTGACCCGGGAACAGAACCGAGCACCCTCTTTTTCTCCCTGTCCTTCACATAAATTCTCTATTCTCTGTCACAGTCTGGCCCCTCATGGTGAGCGCCCTGTGCGTCTTGGGAGAAAGTGTGGGCATCTCCCTGGAAACGTGTTAACGACCAGGACTTTCAGAGCTGCTGCCCACCGCGCTGCAGGCAGGCACTCCTGAGCCTGCTCCAGCTCTGACAAAAGCCCGCGGCTCTAAGGCATAGGCATAACAGTGATGCCTTAGAAATGAATATAATCTTTAATCAGAGCACATTTCTAGCCCAGGAAACGCAGGTTGGATAAAAGATGGTGTTTCTGCCTATTTGATTAATGGTGGCTGAAAGCACAAATTTGGGGACCTGCAAAGTATACAGCCATGTTGGAAAAAAAATCAGATTCGAATCTTACTGAAAAACACGAGTGTTGAGCTGGCGTGATATTTTCCCGCGGGAGATGCTTTGAAAGGCGCCTTTAAGAGAATTTCACAATAATAAGTTTTTCTTTCCTTGAGCGAAGCCGAAAAAGTTTAGAAGAAAAGCTTCTACCTAGAACAAAGGATCATACCAAATACATATCATAGAATATATTTCGCATCCCTCGCGTCAAGAAAAGATTTTTGCCGAATTTCAGTCTACAACTTGACACTTCAAAAATAAGAACTACTGCATCCCACATTTCTGGAAAACCTGCTAGAGTGTAAGTGCAACCTCCTGAAGTGTTTCTCAGTCTTCCCTTCTCTCGTCCCCTCTCTATTTGTTTTTAACTAGGATTTTTGGAAATGTGTCGATATTACATTAAAATGTCAAAGGAGTGACCACTATTACAAAGACCCAATTGGGCTCTGGGAATGGGATGGGGTGTGAGACATGGTATTCCTTTCTAAAAGTATAAAATGTTGGTTCGTCTTTTCCCTAGAGTAGATGCTGCCAAGGATATTATTTATAAAATATAAAAGTAAACTAGGCAATGTATGCATCATAAAATAAACCCCATCTCTGCCCTCTTAAGAATTTGTTCTCTGTTGGAAACAGAATCACAAACATATATCAATGAATGGTTTCTTTCCAATACTCCCATTCAGTGATCCATAGATTCAGTGAAAAAGAAATTATTTTTGGTCATCCCTGGAATATTAGAAACAATCATAACATTCTCTCTGCTGCCACAGGTGTGTAAGGACAGTATATTCACAGATGCTAGAAGCAGCCATGATTTCTGAAAAAGGCTAGAGACAGAATGAATGTGGATGCGGAGAAAGCCCTGACTGGACCTGCTGCCTACATGTTTCAGCTGCCTAGTCACATAGGTAGAAGATTCCTACACTCATAACTAAAATGATAATGGATAAAATAATTAAAGATGTTAATAATAGATATTATATTTCACAAGTTTTTCCAAACACAAGGTTTTGCTTTTGTTAGATATGTTTTTAAAACTAGGTAATGCATTTGCAAGTGCTTTGAGTAAAAACATGACGTTTTAAAATTTATTGAAAAACATTAAACTGCATGTTATGTAAAATTTGGAAAATACTGAAAACAATGGGTTTTAAAATCCTCATGTCTTTATAGAATTTTTCATATAGAGTGGTGGGCTTACAATGTATATATATGATGTTGCATCTTGTTCTTTTCACTTATATGATAACAGGTCCCCATAGTTTTACTGATGAACCTAAACATCATTTAAAATGCCATAAACTATTCCCAGTAGCTGTGTATTAGTGCTCTTAATCATCCCTCTGCTTTGAGGTTATTCAGGTTGTTTTTATTTTTTCAATATTATAAGTAATGCTGCAATGAACATCGTGTACCTATTGCTTATTTTAATGCCTAGAATTATTCCTTTCAGATGGGAACCAAGGAATGGAATTATTGATTTAAAGGGTAAAGCTATTTGATGCATTAGTTAAAAAAAATATATTGTATCACTTTTCCCTGTCATCACACTGATGGCCAGATTGAGCATTTCTGTTTTCTAAAAATTCACTGAAAGTGTATATCAAATGGTATTCCACTGTTCTTTTCAGTTGCATTTTTGCTTACTAGTGAGTTAAAACACACACACACATATATATATTTGCTGGCAATAGATTATCTTGTGTTTCATGTTCTTTACCTTACCAATTGAATTCTTAGTATTATTTCTGGTTATGTGTGACTTGTTTACATAATAAAGATATTACAACTTTGTCATATTTGTTGCAAGTTTTTCCCCAGTCTGTTGATTAAAAACAACACATTTAAACTTGATTCTCTTCTATTTTGAAAGACGTGTAAATTCAGCAAAGTGAGGTTTGTAGTGCAGTTTAGAAGGGAGCTGTTGACAAACACAAATGTCACTATGATCACTTCCAGCCTTCTTTTATACTGCCATATATTTAAGTTTATATGCCATTGTAAAGAGAAAACTTTGTTCTCATATCAGCAAACTATAAAAGTACATCTAAACTTGTTAATTTTATGTAGCACTTTTAAACAATACTTTGTAAGACATTCTCTACTTTAACACAGGGACAAAAACTAGGGGGAGGGTGGTAATGGGAGGGAAATTGGGAGGGAGGGGTGGGTGGGCTGGATTGGGAGTAAAGGGGAGAAAACTGTACTTGAACAATGATTAAAATAAAATTTAAAAAAGACATTCTCTACTTTAGGGTCAACCTCTAGGACTAAATAATGTATTTTTAAAAGAAGTATGAAAATAATTTTAAACAATTTCAGTGAAGGATTAACAATGCTGGTGGTTTGTACTCAAAGCTTATTATTATGCTGCAACAAAATGTATTTAGAGATGCAGTGAGATGTCTCATAGAGGGATTTTACTTTGTCTATCTCCTATAATAGAAAAGAACTGGGCAAATATTAGTACTTATAAACAGGGAGAAAGTGTGTGGGTAGAATAATCTTATTTTCTTTACATAGGTTAACCAAATCTCAGTTCTAAAATTTCTCCAACACTGAAGCTGTCTGGAAGAGACCATCATTACTGAGTTGTACCAGGTGCTACAGCTTGTCTGACATGTATTTAAACTTTCCTTTTCCTGGGTAACTTAATAATATAGAATAGTTGTTTAGGTCAGGTTTCCTTGGACAAAATAAAGTGGAGGGCTCGTACAGACATCTAGATGGTTTAGGCAAAAAGTCCAGACTTTGGGCTGAACTCACCAGAAGGTTGCTTTAATGTTCTACTCTTTGGTTATAGAGTCCTCTTAATCCTTTTTTTGTTTGTTTGTTTATATTTAGGACAGTTACCCCAGAAAACTAAAGTTTTTTCCCATATCTAGTTATAATTTCTGTGAAGTTTGGACTCTGAACCAAGAATCTCAAACATTTTTAAAACAACTGATTAAAAGTAATAAAACCAGCAATATTTCTTATTTGTTTGTCAGTTTAGCTGAGGGGGTGTGGGGAAAAGCATTTCAGCTGGTATTTTACACCTGGAAATTAAGGTAAATGGACAAACACAGTCACAGTGTTTTAAACCAGTTTCTATCGAATGAAGAAATATGCCTTTAAAGGGGTTTGCCTTTGAAAGGAGCGTCCTGTGACTCCTGTTTTAAGAAAGCAGGTGTTTAACTAATTGAGTAGTCAGTAGTAATAAAAACTCTTCTTTTTTCCTCACATACATGATCATCAGTATTCTAAACTTCACTTGACTAAAATAAAAATAGATAATAGATGTAGGGATTTGCTTACCTTAAAAATTAAACTATTGCATTATGTATGAACATTATTTAAGAGAATAAAGCCTAAGAGGAAAAAGTAACCAGTATAAAAGCACTATTATTCTTGCCCAATATATAAGTCATCCTTTAAGTAATAACTATAGTTTTTGTGGGCTAACATCCAATTATGTTGATGAAATGTGCCTTCCTTGATATTCAATAATGATGCTAGTGATTATGATTGCTTTCTCTGTGTTTAGATGTAAATAAAATCATAGACAATGAAAGATGTTTTCTGTACTATGCAGGAGTTAGGGCAGCCCTGTGATTTGTGGCTGCAGCCACCACTTGAAGATGATGGCTTTGCATCTCGGCTTTTTTCCTCCTATGCTATTGAAAACCTCTGTTGGAGAAAGCTACCCTCAAATGCCTCACTGCTGCACACGGGAAAGGTCTGTTTGCTGCATTTGTTTCCATGAAGTCTGCAACTAAAGTAATTAGAGCAAATGCATGGTTTAATTAGGCTCCTAAAGCTTCCTTTCCCTGTTATCTTAGAAGACAACTAAAAATTAACTCAATTAAAAATCAAGCTTTTCTTCCCACCTCCGAAAGATAAAACTTCGATTTCAAAATAAATTTTAGTATGTAAACTAAGAATAAGAACAATAAAATCTAGCATATTTCAGGTAACTTTCCATGATTTCATGCCATATACATTTTCTATGTCAATATAAATGAACAATAAAAAATTAGCTTTATGCTATTCTTTATTGGTATATAGCAGCCTTGTTCTTAGTGTTGAAAACATTATCAGTTCATACTGCCTTGTCTTAAAAAATGAGAATCTTTATTTTGTAAATTAAATAGGATCTTTACATGGCTAAATTTAGTATTTTAAAGGAATTAGTATTAGAGACTTGCAATTTCCTTTGGATGTTTAGACAACCAGCTATCATATTCAAGATGTAATATGTATCATGGTTATAATCAATTCCTTTTTCTGTACTCCTCACGTGGCCCTGCAATATCTGTCAGTTTGAAGTCTTTCTTTCATTTCCACAGTCACAATCCTGGTCCACGACCTAATCAACTCTACCAGGTTTGCTGAAGTATCCTCCTAAACTGGTCTTCTCCTTCTACAGGGTCTCTATGGTCAATAGAATGTTTTCCCTTATATTTCTCTTGCATTATACCATTCTCTCCTCAAGGTTGTATAAAGTGTCCCCCCTTCCTCTTTCTTCTGCTCTGTCAGAACTAAACTCCTAACCCCAGCATATGTTTCCCTCTTCCCAATTGACACCACAACCAATATCCTTTTTCACACCCTTCCTGCAAACAACCTATTTTTCCATTTTTCCAAATTCACAACTCTATTACAATATATTCTTACTGCCCACACTTCTAGATAGATTGGTATCTTTAGGATATTTTGCATATGACTTTATTTCCACTGTTACTTAGTCCATTTTTCATGTCTGAATATCCTCCCCTTCCCAATCACCAATTAATGTCAATCATCTTCCTCAATAATAAGCTTCTCTTACATCATCTCACTGCAACCACTGCCCAATTTTCCTAATCATTGCATGTATTGTACATAGAGCTAAGAATTAAGTTGTTATTCATTTATATATTCATAGCATTGTTAAACAGCAAAATTCTTAAAATAACTAATACTTTTCTATCACTTTGTAAGTAGCTAATGCCCTGAACCTTCCACAACCACTCTACCCACATCCTCCCCAGAAATGTTCTTACTCACCTAATTGTCCTGGCTATGTCAGCCCCTCCTTCAGGACCTCCCACCTCTGCAATGTTCAGCCACAATAAGGTTAACTACAGGCACAGCAGTGGATTTCCAGGACCCCGCTCCAGAACCTTGACTGGCATACATTCTCATTGGTAGGCTTGTACTACACAGGTTGTTAAGTAGTTAAAAACACTACCCCTAGAGGTAGCTAATTCATGAGTTGGTAACACTGTTCTAGACTATAAACATTATGAGGACCAGGACTAGGACTACTTAATATTCACCTTTGTATTCCTAATGCTTAGTACAGTGCCTGAAAAATAACCAATACATGTTTGATTGAAGAAAGGCAGGGAAGGGGAGGGGAGGGAAGGGGAGAAAGGGGAAAGGAAGGGGAAGGAGCAAGGTGGAAGGGAAGGAGAAAAGTAGAGAAAGAGGGAAAAAAGTCCAAGACATGTTTAAATGGCCACTGCAGACTACTTCATCCTCCAGATTACATTTAACGGGTGCCCACACTCCCTATGACTGATGGCAAGACTTGATGACTTCTGCCTGGTACCTCTTTCTTCTGAAAGAATTATGCCCATTTTACCCTCTCATTTATCATAGTTGAGCTAATATTTTCCCATACATATCCCTTTCCCATCTTGGGATTGTTGTCAGAAAGCAAAGGGAATGTCCTTACCCTATATTTTCCCTCCTGTCTCTAGTTCCTTTTGGGAACACAGAGGTATTTCAACACTGATCATGTTGGGTGATAAATATAAAATTAATGCTGACCATAAACATAGAGTAATAGTGATGATAAACCTTTATCAAGGAAGAACACATCACTTCTTCCCCACCGATAGAATGTAAGCTCCATGTGTTTCAGTGTGTTCTTCATGTGTTCTCACCATGTGTTCCTACCTCACCAGTGCCTAGAATAGTGCCTGACATGTAGTAGAGAGCTTCAATAAATACTTCTTTAATGGGTGAATGAAAATGAAAATATGTATATCTTTTAAAGTTAAGTTAGTGTACCTCATCAAACACAAGCACTCTTGATAGGGATCTTTTTTTAGAATCTTCAAAGAAATCTGTATCCACCTGTTTTAATTAAATATGTTTTTCTCAAGCATTAAGATTCAAAATATGTCCAGATATATTTACAAATCTATTTCTATATTTTAGAAAATATACAGATATAATTTTCATATATTGTGAACTAAATGGGTTTTTTTTTTAGCAAATCTATAAATTCAGTTAACATTTATAACATTTCTGCTGGTAGGATGTGTTCTAAGTTCAAAACAACTACCTTACAAACTACTTTTGAAATTTAATCATTTTTAGTTTCATGATTCTGCGTTCAGTCTGTACTATCAGACAATTGTTTATGGATTGTAAGTACTTTTCAGTTGCCTCATTAGTGGGTGGTTTATCCTCTTCATTGTTTTGTAAGCCCCCCTGAAGGCAGGGATTATGTTTTTCTACTTTTGTTCACTGCTTCAGGGTGCCTAGTACTGCATTGAACTCAGTAATTCTTGTTGAATGAAGGATTTTACCAAAATGTGAAGTACTACATAAGGTGGTGATCCCAGAAGACAATGTATTATTATTTTTAATAATGAAATACCATTTAATGCTCTTCTTCCATATTTAGCGTTGCTGCACTTGAGAGTAATGTTAGAGACTACATTTTGTCTATACTTGTTAAGCATTCCTCCTTTGTCAAACTTTTCCACGAGGTTTATTAAAAATAGCAACAATACAGGACAATAAATCCTAATTATGAGAATATCAGGAGTATACTAAGTTTAAATTGTTTTATTCTTAGTTAATTATATGTTCCCTTTCCCCCTTAAATACACTATTGGGAGCATTATGAACTCTTATGTAAAAAGTTAATTTGGGTCCACAAGTTAGGAAGTAGAATGTTTGTGCTTATTTATTTACTTCTGGACCTTTTCCTAATTTGGGACTAAGGAATCAGTAGAGAAAAAAGGATGAAAAACTCTCATTTTAGATAAAAGAACAAGGAAATTTAGATTGTGTTTCATAGTAAACTGCTCCCCACCTTCTGTGAAAAATACCTTGGATCTTACTTCATTTTCTTACTTTATTTTTATTTTCTGTAAATTTTTATTGTATTTTTCCATTACCATTTAACCTCCTTATACTCTCCCACCCTGCAATCACCACACTGTTGTCCATGTTCAGGAGTCCTTTCTCCTTTTGCTCAATCCCTCCAACCCCTAAACTCCCCTCAACCCCCCACCAATGGCTGTCATCCTGCTCTCTATGAGTCTGGGGTCTTATTTCGTAATTGGAGTGATGGTTATGGGCATTCATCATGCAGTTATTATTTGAACTGCACAATGCTTTTTATATACTCTTCCGTATATATGATATATTTTACAATCAAAGAAAAGATACCTTATAAAACAATCTGGTCCCAAGAGGGAAACATCAGTATTTCACATTGATTCAAAATCTGGAACTGAGCATAAACCATTCCGTCCTTTTGTTAATTAGCTTTCAGAAAGGAATAATGTTAACATTTGAATAGAAAGCTTAAGAAATAGTTATATTTGCATCTGAAAAGAGGTGTCCCTTGGAAAATGAAATTGGTGCTTTCAGAATTAAAAATACAAAATCCAAACTGAACAAAATGTTTTACCCACTGAAAAAAATTTCTTTAAACATAGCTTCAAGGTCCACATCAAGACTTTTGTCACATGGTTCAGCACTCCTCTGGAATCTTTGAGGTGTTATAGAATCAAGCTGAGAGCACTCCAAAAAGTGAGACATGTAAATTGAGAAATCCTATTCATAGTACCTAATAGTATCAGGGAAGACTTACTTTTATCTTGTTTGTTTGTTCTCTCTGATTTTACCCTCTTTGTATATGTGTGTGAAATACAATAGCAGCTTGTAATGTAAATTTTTTTTCTCATCAACAAGATTGTAAATTTTTTGAGTACAGGGATAATCTATTGTTTTTCATGCTCCCTGCAGGGTGTACCTCTGTGTTAGTCACTTAATACTTTGGCTTGATTTGGAAATGCATACATGTCACATTTTGGTAGCTTGTGACTCTTTTGTCTCATCCATTTTAAACCCGAAAGAATGTGCTGGAGGATATAAGGATCACAGTCTCCTATTTTGTAATGTGTATGATATAGAGGCAGTTATAATAATTAATTGTGAGTTTTAGGGTATTTGTACAATTAAAAAGTTTGACATATAAATGTGCATGTGACATGGAAATCTTTTAAACTGTTATTAATTCAACAAATCAATTCTGGAAATTTTTGGACATGCAGGAAAAGTTTAATTTTTGGTTTTCTGACTCTAAGTTAAAAAAAAACTTACTAAAACTATAGGCTTATGCCAAACAGAAGAGGCTTATGCCAAGCATGGCCCAATAGAAGAGAAATATTTCTTTAAATTTATATTACTTGAAGTTGAAACTGATTTACTATACAAAATCTTTCTGTGAATTGAAAGTTTAATATGTTAAAAATTAATCATCATCTGTGACAATGTCACAAATACTTTTAACAACTGTATTGCAATATGTCTAATTTCTAGGTGTCATCATTCAGCTTGCTAACTGTTAATATTTGATAAAGATTTTACATGTGTGATTTATATTTGTTTTACAATTTTAAGTACTCATACATAGCAGACCACATATTTACAAGTCAAACTTCTTTCCTTAATTCATTAGGCCTGCTCACTAGCTAGTAAACCTTCTTTTAAGATTTGTTATGCCATAATAGAAGCAATATTTAATAAGGACCAGAATGTTGCTTTTTAGTAATAAGGAAGGTGTGGAAAGAATGCTATATTGGAACTTAGGGAAGGTGGGTTTTAGTTTCATTTCTGAAACTTACTTTTTGTGTGATTATTTAATCCTGTTTATCTTTGTTTACTCTTTTGAAAAGAGGCTAGGTAGAAGTGATTTCTAATGTTTCTGAGACCAGGAGAAAGATGACAGACATATACATTCCAGTTTCTGTATGTTAGGGTTGTTCTTTATTTTGAACCATCCAGAGACAAAGCTTTACTGTGCCTTTAGAGCAAAACATCTTAATAATTTAACATCAACTTAAATTATTATTTGTTTTTATCCCTTTCCCCATTCATTTATTTAAAAATACTTATCACAAATCAGATGTGTTCCAGAGAGTGTTTTAGAAGTCTTTACTCTCATGGATTTTATATTCTAATAGAGGGTAGCCAGCTAAATATGTGCATAAGACAATATCAGGTAGTGAAAAGTGCCATTTTAAAAATGGAATTGGGTAATATGATAAAGAATATAATTGTGTTGGGTGATCACAGAAGGCCTCTCTCAAAGGAGAGGACATTTGTTCTGATATGCAAATGCCAAAAAGGAGCTAACCATGCAAAGATCAAAGGAAGAATTCCAGTCAGAAGAACAGAAGTATAAGGCAAAAAGGCAGGTGTGAGCTTGGAGTGTTGGAGAAACAGAAAGAAGGCAGTGTACTGGAACATAGTGGGGTCAGAGAGCCAGGGTCCACATCAGGGAGGGGTTTGTAGGTCACGATAAGGAATCTGGGGTTTATGCTAGATGCAACGGGCAGCCGTTGAAGAGGTTTCAGCTGCAGTGTGACATGGACTGATTTATGTTTTAGAAAGGACACTACAGCTGTCAATTGGATTGGTGATGGCCAAAAATAGAAGCTGAGAGACCAGTGAGGAGAGTATTTCAGTGCTTCAGATAAAGGTGGCTTAGACAATGGTGACAGTTGTAGAGGTAGACATAAGTGGACAAATTTGGGATATATTTGGGAAGTAAAGTTTACAGAAATTTCAGAGGGATTGGATATAGGGTGCAAGGGATAGGAATGAATCAAAGATAATTCCTAGGTGTTCAGTGTGAATAGTTTTAGTGGAAATATTAACCTAATAATTTTGCAGAAAATACAACCAGTTGAACATTAAACTCTGCAGGACTTCATATCTGTTTCTATCATTTAGTGTAGGCCCATGATTTTGTATAACTGTACTCAATAAATCAGAATGCTTGAAGACTTTGATGTTATTCTTTACATTATTTCACACAAATCTATATATCATCATAATCTGTAATCTTTTCTTTTTTGGCATGACTCTATCACTCTTACACATTCCTCTGTTATTATTCTGATCACCCCAACTTAATATTTGTGTTTTAAAAAAACACCGTCACTTTAATTTTTCAGCCAATTCTACACTATTTTCCCAGGTTTGTTTTTAATTTTTATCAAATATTTATTAAACACTTTTAACTACTAGGTACTGACTACATCATTTTATTATTATTTTTTAAATCTTGTGCAGCTTTGGAAGTACATGGAGGAGGTACATGGAAGATCTAAAAGCACTGAGAAAGTTTTGTCTGATAGAGTTTCAAATACAATATTAAACCACTTTATGATTAATGTTGTCATATTATGAATTAACTAATGGTTTTTACCTATCTTCATGTTTGGCTAGAACTGTAGAGCTGTTGCAGAAAACCAGTATGCTTATGAAGATGGTTCATAGCTTTATAATTATCCTTCTTTTTCCAGATTATGGTGGTGTTATCATGAAAACTTGGTTTGGAAACATTCAGTCTTTAATAGTTACCCAGATCAAACTTATGTGCCTTCTGCTGCTGTCTTATCTCAGCTGCACATAGAATGCTACACTGTTTAAAGTTTTGTTTTAAAAATCCAGAATGGCCTTGAAATGCTTCTTTCGTTCTCCTTGCTCATTTCCTCTCTGAATATCACTATTTCTGCTTTCATCCTTCCTTCTCATTTACTTTGCCAAGATCTATCTTGCCATTTAAAGTTAAGGGGGATACATGGAAGACACTAATGAAAAACTCCAAAAGTTTTCCATAGTAGCCTATGATTGACAGTAATGAAAAAGATGAGATGCCAAATTCCAATGCTTCTATTTAATTCCAATACTTACATTTCAGAGTCCTGGCAGGGTTATATTTATGTTCTTGTTATCAGTGCATTTGGGCACATGGTTTAAAAATTAAATATTTCTACAAAGCTTGTAGATATATTTTTTCCAGAGGCATTCATATTTAATCTTCATATTCTTATATTTTGCTGCTTATCTCATTATTTCTGAACTAAATATTTATATTGCCATGTTTTGATTTTTCAGTTTTACAGATCTGTTAGCACCTCACTAGGATGTATAAGGATTTTGCTCTTTTTCAAATACACAGTCATACCCACACCATATACATGCACTCTTCCCATCCCTACATTTTCCTATTACAGCTATACTATGTTTACAATGCTATGCCTATGTAAATGCAATTAACATATGATATTTTAATTTCCTCTAAAACTTTGCATTTCCCTTGGAATTAATAATCAGTTTTTGTTGAATGCTTTTAGTTTTTATCACTAATTCACCCATCTAT
Source organism: Tonatia bakeri (assembly GCA_004024845.1). Taxonomy (NCBI): domain Eukaryota; kingdom Metazoa; phylum Chordata; class Mammalia; order Chiroptera; family Phyllostomidae; genus Tonatia; species Tonatia bakeri. The sequence continues at coordinate 19,796 of PVIA01008405.1, read as the reverse complement.
TTTCCACTTATATTTTAAATGTGCTTTCAATTCATTTGGATAAAGGAAGTTCTTGTATTTTCTTTCATGTCCTATTAGCCATATTTTTTACACTTTATTCTTACTGACTTTTCCATTTCTGATTTCATATTTTTCCATTTTCCAAGAGCTCTTTTTTTCATTCTTTTTTAATATTCCAAAATAGTCTTTTTATTTTTATTTTTCCTTTTTTATTGATGTTCCTCTTTTTTTTATTCTTAAAATGTTCATTAAAATAGCATTTTATTATTTTTTCAGAGTTGCAACATCTCTGATATAAAAAAGGATATGATTATAGTTATAATTATTCTCTGTACCTGTAGCTTCTAGAAAATTCCTGATATCTTGAAAATGTGGAAATGTTTAGGTAGCAGGTGACAAGGAAAGATTTTTCAGACCAAAATCCTGGTGGACTTTTGTTAATGGTAAAACAGTCACCTAGGATATCTTGTAACTTAAACCACACACTCCTGACTGAGCTTGAAGTATTATAGAAATGGTTTTTAAAATTTAAAATTAAATAGAATATCTGTATATTTTTGGCTTTGTGCATTTTTAGCTACCACAGTATCTTAACAAGGAACACAATGCAGACCAGAGATAACCAAAGGAAGATGGGATATAATTTAAATATATAATTAATAAATAATAATAAATAATAAATAAATATATAATTTAATTTTTAAAATTTTTATAATTTGTAGAACTTTTAAATTGGAAAAAAACAATATTCCAAAATAAAATAATGGTAATCAACAAGACAGTATTAGCAGGAGATAAAATTTGGGCCCTAAGTACTTTTCAGGAAGCTCCACTTAAGAGTTCTTTTTCTGACAATGGGAGTCAGCAATAACCAGAGTGAGGAACTTTCCTTCCCACTTAAAATTATTTTTAGATGACTTCCACATAACCCCCACTGAGCTGAGCAGAAATTAGAATTTGTCAGCCACAACACAGAGACCAATAAATTAAAAAGAAAAAATAAAAGATCAAAAACTTAGCCAGGAAAAGATATTTGTATTGCTTACTCTCTCATGGGACTGACCAAAAGTAATAAGACTTGAAGTCTGTAACTTTTCTTTGTTGTTTGTTTGTTTTCCAGCTTTGTTGAGATATAATTGACTTATTTAACATTGTGTAAGTTATGCATTGTGTTGATTTGATACACTGATAAAATAAAGACCTAAAGAAATGGACAAACATGCTATGTTCATGAATTGGAAGACTCAATAACCTCAATATGTTAATACTCCCTAAAATGATCCTTAGATTCAGTGCAATTTCAATAAAAATTCTAGCAAGATCTTTTGTAGAGACCAACAAGCCAATTCTAGAATTTATATGGAAAACAAAAAAAAATTACAATAGCCAAAAACTTTGGAAAAAATGAAGTAGGAGTACTCTCACATCATGAAAACAGAATTTACTATAAAATCACAGAAATCAAGGCAATAGGGTATTTCTGAAAAAACAGACATATTTCTGAAAGTACAGAAAAGGATTAATGGATTGACAGAATCCAGAAGCTAAGGCATAAAGGAGAAAGAGTAATCCCTTTTTTAATTTTATTCCTAAAAAATGATCATTTTTTGGTTCTAATAAATAATTTTATTGCTATTTAAGTACAGTTGTCTCCATTCCCCCCCATCACTCCCCCCAACCCCAGCCATCCTCACTTTCCATCCTTGATCCTACCCCTCTCTGGTTTTGTCCATATGTCTTTTATACATGTTCCTTGATGACCCTTTCCCTTTTCCCCCTGTTATCCCCTCCCTCCTACTCTGGTTACTGTCAGTTTGTTCTTTATTTCAATGTCTCTAGTTATATTTTGCTTGCTTGTTTGTTTTGTTGATTAGGTTCACTTATAGGTGAAATCATATGGTATTTGTCTTTCACTGCCTGGCTTATTTCCCTTAGCATAATACTCTCCAAATCCATTCACACTGTCATAAGGGGTTGGAGCTCCTTCTTTCTTTCTGTAGCATAGTATTCCATTGTGTAAATGTACCACAGTATTTTTATCCAATCATTTACATATGGGCACTTAGGTTGCTTCCAACACTTGGCTATTGTAAATTGTGCTGCTATGAACACTGGGGTGCATAGGTTATTTGTACTGGTGTTTCAGGATTCTTGAGGTATAATCTCAGCAGTGGAATTGCTGAGTCAAAAGGCAGTTCCATTTTTAGTTTTTTGAAGAAATTCCATACTATTCTCCACAGTGGTTACACCAGTCTACATTCCCACCTACAGTGCAGTAGGGTTCCCTTTTCTCCATATCCTCTGCAACACTTGTTGTTTTTATATTTGTTTATGATGGCCATTCTTGCCGGTGTGAAGTGGTATCTCATTGTGATTTTAATTTGCATCTCTCTGATGGTTAGTGATGTTCAGCATCCTTTCACATGTCTCTGGGTCCTCCTTGGAGAAGTGTCTGTTCAGGAGCTTTGTCCATTTTTCTAAAAGAGTTTCTTTTCTATAAAAGATCTTATTTATTTTAGAGAGACAGGAAGGGAGGGAGAATGAGAGGGAGAGAAACATCAATGTGTGAGAGATATATTAGTTGGCTCTCACACACCCTCGACTAGGGACCTGGCCTACAATGCAGGCATGTACTTTGATTGGAACAGAACCAGTGATCTCTCAGTCCATAGGCTGGTGTTCAACCCACTGAGCCACAGCAGCCAGGGCTACAAAAATGTCTTAATCACTAAATCATATTAGCTTGCCAGTTGAAAACACTATAAGAACTATGTAAATGATTAGAAACTAACATTCTAAAAGCAAAAAATATTTTCAAAGTGTTTGTTAATAAATACAGCTTGCACAAACACAAAGTATGCCACAGTGTTTACTACTTCCTTTCAAGTAAGGCATATAAATAATGAACATGAAAACAGTATTTAGTATATAGTAGGATTATATTATTAGATTGAAGTGATACAAACACCTAAAAGGTGAAAATACTAAAACTTAGATACAAGATTATAGCATCTTATTCAAGATGTAACATGGTTTGATGTTATAATAGAGAAAAATTTAGGGGCAATTGAGTTTTCTCACTCAGAACATAAGATGAAACTCTCATCCATCTCTATAGTGGTCAGCTGAAATCTAAGAATTTTAATGTTTTCAAAATCCAGTAAATAATACTTTAATTTACTAACCTTTCAAAAGAGCAATCTTTTCAACAAATGGTGCTGGAAAAATTGGACATCCATATGCAAAAAAGGAACAATGACCCTTGACCCATACCTTGCATTTCATACAAAAATTAATTCAAAGTGTACCATATACCTAAATGTAAAACTATAAACTATAAGATTTCCAGAAGAAAAAACTATGTTAAGCCTCAGTTCTAATTTCTTCAATATGACACCAAACACAAAATTTGTAAAGGGAAAAGCTAATAGATCTAACTTCATCAAAATTTAATCTTCTGCTACGTGGAAAACTAAGAGAATAAAAAAAGAAGACAAAGACTGGGAGAAAGTATTTGCAAAGCTTGTATCTCACCAAGCACCTGCACCTAGAATATATAAAGAATTCTCAAAAACTAGTAAGAAGAAAACAACACAAACATAAAAGGAGTACAAATTTTGGACAGACACTTCACCAAAAAACATACACAAATGGTAAATAAGCACACAAAAAATGCTTAGCATCATAGTCATTAGTGAAGTACAATTTTAAACCACAATGGAATACCACTAGACACTTGGCAGATAGGTTAAAACAAAAAATTATATTGCTGGTGACATGCAAAATGACAAAAGTCACTTTGGAAATAGATTGTCAGTTCCTTATGAATTTAAACATATACTTACCATAAAACCCATCAATCCCACTTCTAGGTATTCAGGCACAAGACAGGAAACTTATGTTCCAACAAAAACTTTTGTGTGAATTTTTATAGTAGTTTACTTTTTCTGATCCCTCTGAACTGGAAACAACCCGAATGTCCTTCAATTTGGTGAGTAAAGAAACAAAAAAAGATTGCTTCATCTAGACAATGTAATACATGTCAGCAACAAAGGAGTATGAACTATTAATACAAAGCAGTAGCATTATTATGATAAGTGAAAGAAGTCAGACTCAATCTCTGCATATTATACAATTCCACTTATAGAAATCTTGTAAAAAGCAATTCATTAGGGAAAGTGAATACATCAGTAGTTGCCAGGGGCTAGAGTTTTGGAGAGGGCTTGACTACAAAGTAGCACCATAAGTGTAGAATGTGGTGATGTGTTTTAAAAACCATAAATCTGTTCAACAAAAGGAGTGAATTTTATTGTATGTAAACTATACATCCATTAAAAAGTATGGAACAGAGGGGTGGAAATGAGAGGGAGATGGGGAGGGATGGGTGGGTGGACTTGGATGGGAGTAAAGGACAGAAAACAGTACTTGAACAATGATTAAAATAAAATTAAAAAGAAACTAGAATAATAGCAAGTTAAATATAAATAAACGGTAGAGTGAAAATGAAAAAGTATGGAACAAATGGAACTTAAAATAGCCTGTGAATATTTAACCCCTTAGCCTACCTCCTTCACTACCATGTTTTTACTTTTAGGAAGTGGGCTGTAAAATCTCTCCAACTCCCAAAGAAGAGTGTACTATCCACCTTACACCCACTTTCCATATACACATGAAAGAAAATGGGAAAGGAAAAATTATTGAAGTATAGACTTGGAGAATATGAAGGAAATGTATGAAAGAAATATTACTGTAGAGCAGAATTAGGGACTTTCAGAAGAATTTATTTCACTGCTAAAATAGGAAGGGAATCATCACAATTGTTCTTAGCAATGTTTGATAATTTCTACAGGAAAGTGATCACCGCATGTTCTCATTCTTACCTTGCTTGAGTGAAAAGTTTTTACTGCATTTTATCTTGTCCTTACCCTGTTTTGAAGGTGCAGTAGGGAAAGATAACATGTCATATACATGAAGTTGAATCTATAGCATATCTAATATACTGCCTAGTCTTTTTATTCCAGTTGATCTCTTTGTTTTGATTGTAATCTTTCATAAGAGAAAGTTGTCAGGTTATGATTGGTTGTCTGTTCATGTTAAAGATTGTGGGACTAAAATGTTGATCGGGGACTTTTGCTTCTAGTAACTGTAGATTTGGCAAGGCAGACTGAATCTCCCACTGAGGATAACCACAAAAAATATATAATCTTTCTTAAAATCTTCAGTGGATCGGAGAATAAACAAAGTAGTGAAGAAAAATTGGAATTGGATAAAATGAGAAACTGGAAATCCAGAAACATGAGCTGTTTTTTGGGTTTGCTCTCCTTGGATGTTGCCAATTCTACAAGGAAATGATAGTAAAGATACAAAATCCAGAAGTGCAAAAAAGTTTAAAACTTGCTAATAGGTAGGTAGCATGGGTAATCATATATGTTTTGGATTGGGGCCCTGAGGGGTCCACCGCAGAAGTAAGGGTAACCTTGAACTAGATTAACTTTAGATTGCAGCCTAGCTTCAAATCATATCAGTTCCTAAGATTATAGTATAGTGATTTCATGTTGCAATTTTCCACAGGTACTTGGGAAAAGTTAATGCTAATTTTCTCTGAAGGAATATAACATTATTCTAAATTCTAAATTATTTCTATAAACAAACACTAATTATAATGTTTAATATACAATAAAATTACAGTAGGAGACAAAACAATGTGAACAAGAATCCACATAGAATATAGACAATAGCAACATACCAGCAGAAGATCCATAAATATGAAGTATCACATAGAAATTTAAAAATAACTATGTTTTGCCCTGGCTGGATGGCTCCGTGGATTGAATGCTGGCCTGTGAACTGAAAGTTCACAGGTTCATTCCCCAGTTAGGGCACATGCCTGGGTTGTGGGCCAGGTCCCAGTTGGGGGTGTGAGGGGCAACTTCTCAGTGTGTCTCCGTTGCACCGATGTTTCTCTCTTTCTCCATACCTTCTCCACTTTCTAAAAAAATATATATATAAATAAAATCTTTTAAAAAAGGCATTCAGATTTGGCCTTCATGTTCTCCCTCTGTTTTAGATGAAGTATGTGAGTTTCTCTTAAAAAAAAAATATGTTTACCATTCTCAAGGGATTATAAAACAAGATTGAGAATTTTGGCAGAAGATTAAAGCCAATTTTTAAAAAGATGTAGATATTTGAAAAATAACAATGTGGATATTTTACAATTGAAAAACTATCATAAGTAAAATTAGAAATTTGGTGGATGTGTTTTAACAATAGGTTAAACTTCACTGAAGAGTAATTTGGTGAATTGAACAATAGGTCAGAAAAAATAGCCATAATAAAGCATGAACAAAAGGTAAAAAAAAAAATGCTAAGAAATGAAGAAAGAACCACAGAGAATGCATGGAGAAGATCTAATACATGTTTCACTTCAATTTCAGAATGAGAGGAGAGAGAAAATGGAGCAGAAGTAATAACTGTGGAAATAAGCTCTTTTTTTAACCCAGTCAATAGTGAAGGAACAATTAGATAGCAATTTAAAAGAAAAATAAAATTTTATTCTTATTTTTGCCATACCTAAAGAATTAAATTCATAAGATGTGTTGATGTACATATGAAAAGCAAGACAGTAAAGCTTCTAGAAGATAATATGAGACTATTTCCATGTTTATAAGGAAGGGAGTATTTCTTAAACATGTAAAAAAAAGCACTGAAAGGAAAAATATGACAAAATTCAGAACATCTATTTAACCAAGCATTTAGAAAGGGGAAATTTTTTTTTCTATCCCTGGATTGGCTCTACACAAGGCTTCAACTCATGAACTCTGCATACTAGATGTGGTGACAGTTGTGACTACCAGTCAGCCAGCTATAGGGGAAAATCCACCAACTAATGAACCACCAACAAGCAAGGCCCAAATACAACAAGAGAAAACACACAAATTGAATAAGAGCAACTGTAGAGCATCAAGATCAGGAGATCAAAGAAACTGCACCACTGAGTCCCACAGAACTCCTACCACACAAGTCCACCCTGCAAAAAAAAGACAGACAAAGCAGAGCATACTTAGGCACAGGAAAAAACAAAAAGAGTCATCTAAAATGGAAGACAAAGAAAGAACAACCAATTGAAAGAAATGAAGGAATCCCCCCAAAAAGAGCTATACATGAAATTGAGGCAAGCAATGTATCACACACAGAATATACAAAAATGGTTATAAGGATGCTCAAGGAGCTCAGTGACAACTTCAAGGAACTGAGTGTGAATGATAGCAGCATAAAAAAGGAAATACAAACTATGAACAAGAACCAGGAAGTAATGAAGAATACAATATCTAAAATAAAAAATACTCTAGAAGGAATTAAAAGCAGAGCGGATGAAACAGAGGACCAAATCAGTGAGAAAAAAGACAAGGTAGAAAGAAATACCCAAACAGAGCAACAAAATAAAAATAGATGGAAAAAGTATGAGGACAGTGTAAGAAACTTAGGGACAAAACAAAACAAAACATAATATCTATATAATAGTGATACCTGAAGGAGAAGAAGAGGGGCAAAGGGTAGAAAACCTCTTTGAAAAAGTAATGAAAGAAAACTTCCCTAACTTAATGAGAGAAAAAGTCACACAAGTCCAGGAAGCACAGAGGGTCCCAAACACAATGAAACCAAAAGGCCCAATCCAAGACACATCAGAATTAAAAAAGGAAAATTCAAAGATAAAGAGAGAATCTTAAAGACCACAATGGAGAAACAGCTAGTAACATACAAGAGAGCTTCAGTAAGGCTAGCAGTCGATTTCTCAACAGAAACACTACAAGCCAGAAAGGAATGGTGAGAAATATTCAAAGTAATGAAAAGCAAAGGCCTGAAGCCAAGAGTATTCTACCCAGCAAGGCTTTCAATTAAAATATGGGAAATAAGGAGTTTCCCAGACAAAAAAGAAAAGTGTAAAAGAATACATTGCTACCAAACCAGCATTGCAAGACATGCCAAAAGCACTACTTTAAGAAGATAAAGTGTGTGTGTGTGTGTGTGTGTGTGTGTGTGTGTGTGTGTGTGAGAGAGAGAGAGAGAGAGAGAGAGAGAGGAACACAAGTACAAAGGAGAAAAATAGTAATGAATAAGTACCTATCAATAATAACCTTAAATATAAATTGATTAAATGCTCCAATCAAAAGACATAGGGTAGCTGAATGGACAAGAAAACATGACTCATACGTATTCTGCCTACAAGAGACCCACCTCAGAACAAAAGACCTACACAGACTGAAAGTAAAGGGTTGGAAAAATGTATTACAAGCAAATGAACAGAAAAAAAAGTCAGCATAGCAATACTTATATCACACAAAATAGACTTCAAAACAAAGGCCATAAAAAGAGGCAGAGAAGTTCACTTCATAATACTGAAGGGAAGAATCCATCAAGAACACAGAAACTGCATATATATATAATCTCCAACATAAGAGCACCTAAATATATAAGGAAAATCTTGGAGGGTTTCAAGAACAATATAGACAGCAACACATTTATAGTAGGGAATTTTAACAGCCCACTGTCAACACTGGAGAGATCTTTCAAACATAGCATCAACAAGGATATTATGGCATTACACAACACCCCAGATCAAATGGACTTAACTGATATACATAGAACCTTCCTCCCAAAGAAGCAAAATACATTCTTTTTAAATGCACATGGAACATTTCCAAAGATAGACCGCACGATAAGACACAAAACAAACCTCAACAGATTCATGAAAATTGAAATCAACAAGCATTTTGTTGGATTACAATGGTTTGAAACTAGAAATGAACCTCAAGGAAAAAGCTCAAAAACAGTCAAACACATGAAGACTGAATAATGTTATTAAACAATGAATGGGTTAATAATAAATCAAGGAAGAAATAAAAAAAATTCTGGAAACAAATGAAAATGAACACACAACAGTCCAAAACTTATGGTACACAGTGAAAGCAGTCCTGAGAGGGAAGTTCATAGCAACACAGGTCTACCTAAAAAAGGTATAAAATTTTCAATAAAACAACCTAACCCTACACCTACAATAACTGGAGGAACAACAACAAAGAAAGCCCAGAGCAAGTAGAAGTAAGGAAACAAGCAAGTTCAGAGCAGAATTAAATGACATAGAAACTAAAAAAACAAATCAAAGGATCAATGGATTCAGGGACTGGTACTCTGAAAAGATAAACAAAATTGACAAGGCTTTAACCAGATTCATCAAGAAAAAAAGAGAGAAGACCCAAATAAACACAATCAGAAACAAAAGAGGAGAAATTACAACTGATACCACAAAAATACAAAGGATTGAAAGAAATTACCACAAAAAACTATATACCAAGAAATTTGAACCCTTGGACAAAATGGACAAATTTGTAGAAACATATAATATTCCAAAATTGAATTAAGAAGATGCAGGAAGCCTGAACAAACAAATAATAGCTAGTGAAATTGAAGCAGTAATCAAAAAACACTCAGTACACAAAAGCCCTGGACCAGATGGCTACACAGAAAAATTTAACAAAACATTTAGGGAAGAGCTAACCTTTATCGTTCTCAAACATGTCCAAAAAATTCCAACAAGAGGAAACACCCCCAAACTCTTTTTATGAAGCCAGCATCATCCTAATCCCACAACCAGATTAAGACACAACAAATAAAGAAAACCACAGGCCAATATTGCAGATGAACATAGACGCCAAAATCCTCAACAAAATATTGGCAAACGACATCCAACAATACATTGAAAAGATCGTACACCATGATCAAGTGGAATTCATCCCAGGGATGCAAGGATGATATCATATCTGCAAACCAATAAATGTAATACATCACATAAACAAAAGGAAAGACAAAAATCACATGATCATATCAATAGATGTGGAGAAAGCATTTGCTAAGGTACATACCCATTTATGATAAAAACACTCAGCAATGTGGGAGCACATAGAGCATACTCAACATAATAAAGGCCATATATGAGAGAACTATAGCCAATACCATACTCAATGGGCAAAAACTACAAACTTTCCCATTAAGATCAGGAACAAGACAAGGATGTTCACTTTCACCACTTCTATTCAACATAGTATTGGAAGTTCTATCCCCAGCGGTAAAACAAGAAAAAGAGGTAAAAGTCATTTAAATTGGAAGAGAAAAAGCAAAACTGTCATTGTTTGCAGATGACATGATAGTGTACATAGAAAACTCTATAGACTCCATAAAAAAACTACCCAAACTAATCAGTGAATTTGGCAAAATAGCAGGATACAAAGTTAATATTCAGATACCAAAGGCATTTTTGTACACCAACAATGAGTATCAGAAAAAAAATTAGGAAAAGAATACCATTTGTTATAGCAACAAGAAAAATAAGGTACCTAGGAATAAACTTGACCAAGGAGTTAAAATACCTTTACTCAGAGAAGTACACAACACTGAAGAAAGAAATTAAGGAAAACACAAATAAATGGAAGCATATACCGTGTTAATGATGGATTAGAAAAATTAACATAATCAAAGTGTTCATACTACCAAAAGCTATTTATAGATTCAATGAAATCCCTGTTAAAATAACCAATGACATATTTAACAGATATAGAACAAATATTTCAAAAACTTATGTTGAACCCTAAATGACCCCAAATAGCCTCAGCAATGTTGAGACAGAAGAACAAAGTAGGAGGAATCACAATACCTGATATCAAACTGTATTACAAGGCCACTGTAATCAAAACAGTCTATAGGAATAGACACAGAGATCAATGGAACAGAATAGAGAGCTAAGAAATAAACCCAAATCTCTATGGTCAATTAATTTTTGACAAAAAGGGCAGGAGCATAAAATGGAGTAAAAATAGTCTCTTCAACAAATGGTGTTGGGAGATCTGGACAGCGACGTGCAAAAATATGAAACTCAGCCACCAACTTACACTATAACAAAAATAAACTGCAAATGGGTAAAAGACTTAAATATAAGTTGTGACACCATAGAAGTTTTAGAGGAGAACATAAGCAGGGAAATTTCAGATATTCCATGCAGCAATATTTTCACTGATATGTCCCCTAGAGCAAGAGATATAAAGGAAAGATAAATAAAAGGGATTACATCAAATTAAAAAGTTTCTGCACAGCTAAATATAACATCAACAAAATGAACAAAGAACCAACCATATGGGAAAATATATTTGGCAATGATATCTCGTACAAAGGTTTGATCTCCAAAATGTACAAAAACTCACATGACTCCACTCCAGGAAGATATACAATCCAATTTAAAAAATGGGCAAAGGACCTGAACAGACACTTCACCAAGGAGGACATACAGAGGTCCCATAGACATATGAAAGGATGCTCAGAATCTCTAGCCATCAGAGAGATACAAAGTAAAACCTCAATGAAATACCACTTCACAACAGTCAGAATGGTCATCATAAACAAATCAACAAACAACAAGACCTGGGGAGGTTGTGGAGAAATGGGAACCCTGGTGCACTGTTGATGGGAATGCAGACTGGTGCAGCCACTGTGGAAAACAGTATGGAATTTCCTCAGAAAACTAAAAATGGAACTGCCTTTTGAGTTGGCTATCCCACTTTTGAGAGTATAGCCTAAGAATCCTGAAACACCAACTCAAAAGAACCTATACCCCTCAATATTCATAACAGCAGTATTTATAGTAGCCAAGTGCTGGAAATAGCTTAAGGTCCCATCAGTAAATAAGTGTATAAAAAATCTGTGGTACATTTAAACAATGGAATACTACACAGCTGAAAGGACGAAGGAGCTCCTACCCTTTGCAACAGCCTGTATGGAACTGGAGAGTATTATGGCAATTGAAATAAGCCAGGTGGTGAAAGAGAAATACCGTATTATCTCACCTATAAGTGGAACCTAATCAACAAACAATCAAGTGATTAAAATAGACCAGAGACATGGACATAAAGAACAACCTGACAGTAACCAGAGGGGAGTGCAGAGGGGGATAACGTGGGAAAGAACCTTTCTTTCCCAAGGAACATTCATAATGGACCCATGGACAAAGACAATGGCAGAGAGGATTGAATGTGGGAGGTGTTGGGTGTGTAGGGCAGAGGAGAATAATGGGGAAAAATGGGGACAACTGTAACTAAACAACAATAAAGAAAATAAGTACACATTGGTTATTACAGAATAATCCTGGGGATATAAGATAGCATAGGGAATATAGTAGCCAGGTAACATACAAGCATGACCCATGGATATGGACAACAATGTGGGGATTACCTGAGGGTGGGCGGAGGCTGGGTGAAGGGAGGGCAAAGGGCAAAATTGGGACAACTGTAGTAGCATAAAGAACAAAACATAATTTAATTTAAAAATGAAAAGAACTACTGCAAGTAAAGGAGGGAGAGGGGGACTGGATGATGAAAGGTGAAGGGAGTAGCCAAAGAATTTATATGTGTAACCCATAGACCTAAACAACAGTTTGGTGATGGCCAGAGGGAAAGGGAGTTCAAGGATGGGGGAAGATAGACAAAGGAGGAAGAAATGGGGACATCTGTAATAGTGCTAACAGTAAAAGTAAAGAAAAAATCTTTAGCACAAATAAGGGCACCATGAAGAAAGTGGAAAGACAATTCACAGGATTACAAAAATTAGTCACATAACATATATCTGACTGGCCACTTATATTTGGAATGAACAAACAATTCTTGTAACTTAATTATAAAAAGAAAAGACAACTAAAAATGGGCAAAGGATTTGACTATACATTTCTCCAAATAAGACATACAAATGGTCAGTAATCACATGAAAATATGTTCAATCTCATTAGCCATCAAGGATATAAAAATTAAATGATGTCACACCCAGTAGGGTGGCTATAATCAAAAACAAATATAATAACAAGTGTTAGTGAAGGTACAGAGAAATGGGAACCCATATATGTTGTTAATGGGGATGTAAAAATGGTGCAGCCAATTTATAAAAATGGTCTGGCAATTTTTTTCAAACAGTTAAACATAGAGTTAAAATATGATCCAGCCATTTCACTACTAACTCTATTCCCAAGATAAATTAAAACATTCCCATGCAAAATCATGTGCATGAATGTTCACAAGAGCATTATTCATAATCACCAAAGACTGGAAAGACACCAGATACCTATCAACAGATAAATAAATAACAAAATGTGATATATCAACAAAAGAAAAAAGCAAGCAAAATATAACCAGAGACATTGAAATTAAGAACAATCTGACAGTAACCAGACGGGAGGTGGGAGGGAATAATGGGGGGAAGGGTTTTCAGGAACGACTATATAAAGGCCACATGAACAAAACCAAGGGGGGAAGGTGGGTTTGGCTGGGGTGGGAGGAGTGTTGGGAGAAAATTCAGACAACTGTAATTAAACAACAATAAAATAATTTTTAAAAAATTGGTGGGTGCAGAATAGTCATGGGGATATAGTGTGCAACACAGGAAACATAATAATATTGTAATGACTATGCATGATATCAGATGGATGCTGGATTTATCAGGGTGATCATTTCATAGGTAATAACTTTAATCACACTGTTCTACACCTAAAATTAATATAATACTGTACATCAACTGTATTTTTAAAGAAGAGCAATAATTTTTAAAAAATTAAAAACAAAACAAAACAAAACAAAAGAACATTTAAAATATTCCACCCAGTTCCTTGCACTTTCAGGCCGACTCCCAATTGAATGTCCCTTATAACTATTTGTGTATTTCAATAAAGTTGGTAATTCATCTCACAATTACAAAGTATATATTCAGAGCTATATTTCTGAAGCTATAAACTTTAAAAATTGGATCCCTGCAAAAAATAAAAATATTAGTTTATTTTAAAAATTTGGTATACCCATGCAAAGAAATAGTATTTAATCATATAAAGGAATCAAGTACTGACAGATGCTACAACATAGACCTTGAAAACATTATTCTAAATGAAAGAAGCCAGTTACAGAAATGAAATATTGTATGAATCCATTTATAGGAAATTTCCAGAATATACACATCTACAGAGACAGAAAGGAGATTAGTATTTGCCAAGGGTTAGGCGTGTTGGGGAACAGTGGAGGGTGACTGTTAATGGATAAAGGATTTATTTATGGGGTGGTAAAAATGTTCTAAAATTTATTGTGTCAATGATTACACAGTTCTAAAATGCATTGTATTGTACATTTAAATGAGTAAATTATGTGGTCTGTGAATTTTTTTCTCAGTAAGGCTGTTTAAAATTACATCATTACTAAAACTGAAAAACAAGCTAGAGGATTAAAAAAGATATTTGCCATTCATATAGCTGATAAATGACTCATATCAAGCATATGTAAATAAAACATAAAAATTAATAAAAAATAAGACAATACAAACATGGCAAAAATTTGAAGAAACACTTTACAAAAGAGGATATATAGATTACCATTAGCATATGAAAAGGTGATCATCATCATTAGTCCTTAGTGAAATACAAATTAATCCCACAATGAGATAGCACCCACCAGACCTGCTGTAATTAAAATATCTACATCACTAATAGTTGGGAAATATATGGAAGAACTGGAACTCTCATACACTCCTGGAAATATAAAACTGTACAGCCACTTTAGAAAACTGTTTGGAAATATTTACCAAAGCTAATCACATGTCTATTCTGTGACTTATGGCCTGACAACGTTACTCCCAGGCACATATCCCAGTGTAATGAATGCGTATGTCCATAAAAAGTCATGTACAAGATTGCTCATAATGGCTTCTTTTATAGTAGTAGAAAACTGAAAGGAACCCAAATACTCATATTCAAAATATCATAATATACTCATACAATGTAATACTACTCAATAATAATAATAATAATAATAATAATAATGCACACTAATGGTATCACAGCACATGAGTCTCAAATACAAAACTTTAATAAGCAAAATAAGCCAGACTCCAAAAGATCACATACTATATGACTGCATTCAAATGAACTTCTAAAACAGTCAAAACTACCCATTAGTGATAGAAATCAAAATAGTAGTTTCTTCTGAGTGGGTTATATACAGAGAAAGCTTGTATGAGAATCTTATAGGGTACTGAAAAATCTTTATTTTTATCAGGGTAATGACTATATTTGTGTATATACAAATTAAAAATGAGATATACAATAAAGATTAGTGTACTATATGTACTTTATGTATGTTATCCCTCGATATAAAACAATAGCATCATCAATAACAAAACATAATTCAAGTGAAAAAGCTAGATAGAAAAAAGTAGATATTTATGATTTTATGTATATAAAGTTCCCAAAACAGGCAGAACTAAACAATGTATTTCATAAGGATACATATTTAAGTATTAAAAGCTTGAAAGAAAACAAGACTAATTACCACAAAATTCAAATGTTTATCTCTTGGGGAATGGGAGGGAACTATGACAGAGTCATGAACAGGGCATTTGGGGTATAGTAATATTCTATTTCTTACTGAGTGGTACATGCATGGATGTTGATTTTTACCTTTTCCAAACCTTGGCTGCTGTAAACAACATTGCAGTGAACATAGGGATGCATACATTCTTTTGAATTAGCATTTTGTATTCCTCTAGATAAATACTTGGTAGTGGAATGGTTAGGTCATAAGGCAGATCCATTTTTAATGTTTTGAGGAACTTCAGTAGTGTTTTCCAATGTGGATGCACCAATCTGTATTCCCACCAACAGTGCATGAGTGACAAAAGACCTGAATAGACAATTCTCCAAAGGGGATATATATGTATGTATGTATGTATGTATGTACGCATATACATATGTGTATATATAGCCAATAGACATATGGAAAGATGTTCAATGTCAGAAATCATAAGAAAATGCAAATTAAAAGCACAATGATGTTTCTGCTCACATCTGTGAGAATGGCTATCATCAATAAGCCAACAAACAAGCAGGGTTGGTAAGGATGTGAAGAAAAGGGAGCCCTCATGATTTTTACTTTTATTAATCAACTGTACAAACTATTTTCTATACATTCTTTTACATGTATGCTAATTTTCAAAATTAAGAAAAATTCAAAATAAAACTACCCTTCAAAGGTAAAAATACATTGAAGTATATCACATAAAGCTGGTTATCTGAAAATTTCACTAATATTCTAAGGCTAGTTAATTTTCTAAATTATCCATTCCTTACCATCAAAAGAGAAAGTGCTTTATAATTGGTATAAGATAAAAATATTTTATTCAGTTGTGGTAGGGAACTAATGTCCAAAAATGTACCTGCACATTAAGAAAATTTTCCAAAGGGAATACTCAGAATGTTAAAGTTCTGAAACATTTCTCCAGGTACAGCAAAGTAGTTCCATACTAGAATTATGAGAGTAATCAAATAAACTATGTGTAGCAGTATATTAAGGTGTAGTTAGCAAATAAAATTGTATAGATTTAAGGTGTACAATGTAACAATGTAATATATAGAGAGAATATAAAAATTATATATACATATACATGTATACATAGTGAAGTATAAAAATTATATGTACATATTATATATATATATATATATAGTGAAATGATTAACACAATCAAGTTAATTAACACATCTATCACCTCAGAGTTATATTTTCGTGTGTCTGGTAGGAACACTTAGGATCTACTCTCTTAATACATATTAAGTATACAATACAACATTCTTAACTCTATAGTTACCATTAGACCATTAGATCTCCAGAATTTATTCATCTTATTGGGAGTTTGCACATTTTGAGCAACATCTGTCCATTTCACTCACCTCCAAGCCCCTGCCAACACTGTTCTACTCTTTGGTTCTGAGTATGATGTTGTTAGATCCACATATGAGTTGGGATCATACAGTTCTTTCTATGCCTGGCTTATTTCACTTAATGTCCTCCAAGTTCATAGGTGTTGTGGCAAATAGTAGGATTTCTTTCTTTTAATGTCTGAACATATTCCATTGAATATATATGCCATATTTTCTTTATACATTCACTCTTAGACACTTAGGTTGTTTCCATATCTTGGTTATTGTGAATAATGCTGCAATGACATAGGAATGTAAAACTCTCTTCAAAATATTGATTTCATTTCTTTTGGACATATACCCAGAAACAGGGTTGCTGTGCTTTTAAATTTTTGAGGAATCACCATAGTGTTTTCTATATTGGCTATACCAGTACATTTCTACCAACAGTGATCAACAGTTCCATTTTCTCCACAACCTCACAAACAATTGTTATTTCTTGTCTTTATGGTAATAGTTATCCTATCAGGTGTGATATTATAACTCATTGTGGTTCTAATTTCATTTCTTTGATGATTAGTGGTGTTGAGTATCTTTTCATATACCTGTTGGCCATTTTTAGATGTCTGTTCAGATCCTCTGCTTATTTTAAAAAGAAGAATATTTGTTTTATTTGCTATTGAGTTTATAAATTCCTTATAGTTTTGAATATTGATGACTTATCAGTATATGGTTTGCAGATATTCTCTCCTATTCTCTAGAATGTATTTTTGTTTTGTCAATTATTTCATTTGCTTTACAGAAGCTGTCTTAGTTCATTCAGGTTGGTATAATAAAATACCAGGCTGGGTTTATAAACAATGAAAATTTATTTCTCACAGTTCCAAAAGATAGAAGTCTGAGAGTGCCAACATAGTGAGGTTCTGGTGAAGGCCCTCTTCTGGGTAGCAGACAACTAAGCTTGCTGTCTCCTCACATAATGGAAGGGGACTCAGTAGATGCCTGGATTCTCCTAGGAAGGTAGAAATTCTCTAAGTGGGCCACGAGGCAGTTCAGTGGTCTGCTTTAAGATATGCATTCAGACTGAGATTGATAGGACTGATTCTGCAGGCACTGAAAAATGTGTCTTCTGGTGGGTCCAAGTGGGCAGGACTGTTCTTGATTCATATCTGAAAGGGAATGGAGCTAGTTTATAGTACTTCTTTTTTTTTATTTAAATGAATGTTCAAGTACAGTTTTCACCCCCCTACTCCCATTCAAGTCCTCCCACCTAGTTTATAGTACTTCTTAAGATCTGAAGTTGGACTGAGCTCTCAGTACCTATCTCTGGAAGCACAAATGGGTGTGTCTCTCAGTTGATCCCTGGGTGGGCAGGACTGCTCCCTGATTGTCACTGAGAAAGGCTAGCACTGGGTTACTGACTGCTCTAGGGTCCACAATCAGGACCAAGGTTGATGAGCCTCTTACCTTAATGGGCAGATGTAACTCCTGCCAGGTCCTTTGGAAGATGGTGTCACTTAGTGGTAGGACCAAGGCTAACTGGGGCTGTGTCTGAGGCCACAGATCAACAGAGCTATTGCCTAGTCTATAGCCAGGACCACAGTGGGAAAGTCTGCAACATGGGCATGGGAAAGCCTTCTCAAAATGGTCCTCCTTAGTCTTGATTTCCACCAGAGTGTCACAAAAGAACTTTCATCTGCAGATGTACCAAATTATGGCTGCTGAGGGGGTATAACCTAAGGAAACCTCCTAGTCTGCCATGTTATTGACTTTACTCTCTTATAGTTTAATAACATGAGAAAACATACAGTTGATATAATGTTAAATGAAAAAATAGAAAGAATTATAGTATGTTATCAATTATGAAAAATACTAAAGACTAATTTTTAATTTCTTATTTATATTTATATTTTTCTCAGTGGGAATGTATTAACCACATAATATCATTAAGTTACAAACACAAGAAAAAAAGCATTTCCTTACAAAGTTTTCTAGCATGCCAAATAAAGTTCTAATGATAGAAGACTTTCAAGAAAAGATGAGTAATTGAATTCCTTCATTTTGTAAGGAAATTTCTTCCTTTATTTTGTGACTTATCTCAATAAATTCTGTGAGCATCCTGATTACCAGTGCTTTGAACTCTGCATCACATAGATCACCTGTCTTCTCATCACTTAGCTCTTTTTCTGGAGTTTTGATCTGTCTTTTCATTTGGGCCATATTTCTCCGTCTCAGTGCATCTGCCATGCTGTAAGGGGGCAGAGCCTTAGGTATTCTCCAAGGCTGAGAAACCCTGTGGGGGAGGGGCCCAAGAGGAAAAAAGTTGCTCTCTTGCTCACTCTAGCCCCACTTTCCAATAAACTCCCCTGTGAGACTGGGGGTTTCTCCCACTGTTGCTACCCCCTCAGTATTTTACAGCTAGTTTTGAGTCTTTCGTTTCCTCTTTAGCCAGCCCCATGTCACCCACTCAGTCTGCCACCTTGTCAAGAGCCTTCTCTGCTACCTGCCTGTCTCCTGTCTCACCCTTCTCATCCTCTTCCATTTAAATACAACAGACATTTTCTCCCTGTCTTCACATGGCCTTTCCTCTGTGCATAAATGAAGAGAAAGAGGGAGAGTGCGCTCTCTGTTATCTCTTCTTATAAGGACACTAATCCTATCAGATCAAGACTGCACTTTTGTGACCTCATTTAACCTTAATTACTGTAATTAGAAGCCCCATTTTCAAATAGCCCACATCAGGGGACAGGGATTCAATATATGAAGTTTGAAGGAATACAAGTCCACAACAAACCGTACCCAGGGTCATAAAACAAATCTCAACAAATAAAAAATAATTGAAGTCACACAATATGTTTTTTAAACATAATGTAATCAAAACAGAATTAGTAACAAAAAAAATAAGAAAATCTTCAAAAATTAAGAATTAACACATATACAATTCATGGGTGAAAAAAGAAGTCTCAAATGAAATATTAAAATGCATAGCACCAAATGAAATAAAACCACAACAACTCAAAATGAGTGGCTT
>PVIA01008404.1:0-62302 GCA_004024845.1 Tonatia bakeri | reverse complement strand
CAGCGGGCAGTTCCCACACTTCACTGGACCCCTGTTACATTTCTGTCTCCGCAGGAGACCCGGAGGGCTGCGGGTGGAGGGGCAGGAGAGGCATCAGGGACCTGCCCAAGAGTCGAGGCTGGGTACCCAGGTAGGCAGAGGAGCCACTCCACAGGCCAAGACAGGGACCCCTGGAAGAGGGCAGTGTGGACAGGGTGGGCGGGGGATGAGGGGTCCACGGGCTGCAACTTTTCACCCCAGAAGCTGACACAGGCCTGGTTCTGCCCCGTCCTCCCGAGGACAGCCCCGTAACCTCTGCCCTAGCTGCGGGAGGCTCAGGTCAACACCGACTCCGTGCAGTTCTGTGTTCTTCCCGACGAAGGGCCTTGGCTCTGTGTTATCAGTGCGGACAGCCTGCTTCTCTCTACAAAGAATGTGGGAGGCAACGTGCACGGAAGATATAACGGTGAAAACGACACAGAACTAACATGCTAGGGCCCCCCACAGCAGAGGTTGTGAAAGGCTGCTGAGCGGCAGCAGCTGCTGTGATTCATAAACCCCAAGGCAGCCAAGGTGGAAGAGGAAATCTGATCTGTTACAATCTGCAGGAAGCAGATTATTTTCTCTGCGGGGACAAAGGTTTCCCTTTATAATAAGCTATGGTGAAAATCGCTCACATGGGTCTTGGCATAAGGAGCAAAATAAAAACGCATTTCAGGTAGCTGCTGACCGCCGATGCCGAGGGCACTGTGCCGAGCCACACTTGGGGAAGCGGGTCCTCCAGGAGAGAGGCGCCATGGTCCAAGGACGGACTGCCCCAGGGCCAAGCCTCGGAGACCCAGCCAGGACCGCTTGGCCCCCAACGCCATGGCCTAAACACGCTGCACTGGCTTTGGTCTGAGAGGAGCTGGGGGCTCCCTGAGGTCAGGGTCCAGTCCTTCAGGGTCTATAACCCGGCTCCTGGCTTGGGGCCCTCAACAGCTGAGCTGCTTGGAAAGCTAGGTGGGTAGATGGTTGAAGCCTGTCCCCAAGTCCCCTTGCCTAGTATGGCAAGCACTGCCTCCATCCCCCTGTCTCTGCCCTCCCTGCCTGGAGAAGTAAGGTAGCCCCAACGTTGTCGTCGGGCATGGGATGTGACTGGAGGTCATGAGTTCAGACTCCATGATGCGGCACCCCTCTCCTGGCCTGGTCCCCTCCCGCTTGCTGGAACCCAGAGGTGGCCGTGGCAAGTCAGTTTAGACCACACTCGCCTATCAGTCTGCGGAGCAACAGGTCAAAAAAAGCCCAAGACTCGATTCTGTGGAGCTGCTCTTCCAGTCCCAGAATGCTCCCGCCGGGATGCATGCGAGAGAAGACCGAGGTTCCATCATCAAGCCACTGTGACTTTGCATCTCCAAGGCAGTAGGTGACTCGTTAGCCCAGCTAATATCTCAGTGAACCCAGGAACTACGCGCGAAACGCCGTTGCCTATCCTCCCGGGCACTGGGTCCCACCACCCGTCTCCCCCTGAGGCTATCCCATTATCAACAGCTCCAAGTAGGAGGTTGTCAGTTTCACAGGGACCAGTCGATGCACCTGAGGCTTTTCACATGTGACCTCACCCTCACACAGGCCTGTTTTATAGGTGGGGAAACTGAGGTGCAGAGACATGCCAAAACACTCAGAGAGAGTATTAGTGGAGCCAGTCTCAAAATTCAGGTCTGCCTGCTCAGAGTCATTGCTCCTCTGATGGAAATGAGGATGGTTATTGACTCACTCAAGCAAATTCAGACCAATTATTCTGCTAACACGGAAGGCCCACATTTGAGGAACACACCTTGGAAAGCCCGCCCGGGGTTTAAGCTCAGACCTCCAAGGTCTGGGTAATGGGTTGTGACCGTCACTCGGCAGCTCTCACAAAGGTGCACCTGGGCTTTGTGACTCTGACGATGCCTTGTTCCCGCAACAACCGACTGGGTGTGGGACTTGGCAGGGGCCCACTGAAGGGCCTGTGCATGGGCGGTGGCCCCGGGGTGCCATCGGCCACTGCATCGTTGCAAACCACCTGCATCTTAGGGCACAGACAGCACCCGTTGTGTTCTGTGCCCAGAGCCTGTGGGTCAAGGGCTTGGGGCAGGACGTGTGTCAGGAATGGCGCCTGGAGCCTCAGCTGGGAGGACTCCAATGGCCAGGGCTGACTCGGACATCTGGGGCCAGAATCATCACTCCAGCTTCTGCGCTCACAAATCCAGACCAGATGATTCAAAAGCTGGCCTTGAGTGTGGGACCTCCAAGGGCCTCTTCATGTGGCTTCTCACAGCATGGAGGCTGGGTCCCAACAGGAAATACCCAGAGAGAAACATCAGAAAAGCAGAATTCCCAGAGACCAAAGCCAATGGAAGGCTCTTTATGACCTAACCTTACAAGACACATGGCTTTGTGTCCACCATATTCTATTGGGGAAGCAGTGACAGCCCGCCCCTGAATTTCAAGAGGACAGGACGTAGATCCCCTTTCCATGGAAAAAAGTATCAAAGACTTTGGCACCACACTTAAAATTGCCACATCCCATAACACCGTAAGTGACATCCCCTGAGGATTATCTCCTCAGTCAGTTCACCTATATGATCTCAGGGTGTTCCAATGTCAAAAAAATAACTCCCCATCTTCCACAGCTAATGCCCAAAATTCCCAGGGAGAGCTTTGGCATTTGATACAGAAGGGACTTTTATTCTAAAACAGGTCCTCCAACCTCAGCTGCCCTTGGAACCGTGCTATAGGCCTGGATGGGCTCCCCAGGTCTTCCCAGGGGGCAGCTTGGCTAAGAGAGGAGGAAGAAGCACCTGGGCAACTGTGTTTCACCAAAGGTCCATCCTGACTGGATGCCTGGGAAGGGGGAGGAAGGGGGAGAAGGGGGCCCAAGGTCCTAGGGTAAAGGGCCAGTGTTGCCATCCAGTCAGAGGCTGGTCCTCCTACAAGCCTCTCCTTCACCCCATCTGCGCTCTCCCTGCCCCATCCCACTGGCTTCTGGAAACAGGACGCCCATCCAGCCCTGTACCTCTGAGGATTCCTCTCCACCCCGCATCGTCACTGTGGCGTGGCCCTCTCTCTCAGAGCCAAGGGCCCCAAAGATCCCTTTTAGGAGCAGATGTGACATTCTGTTCTCATTAGTTCAAACCAGCCTTCTTTGCATGCCCACTGCGCCAGCAGTGCAGAAAACAGACTGTTCTAGCTTTGAAAGAAGGATTCAATACAAGGAATTAGGTGCCTACAAAACCATGGCTAGAGGCATCGGATGGCAGCTGGAGAGGCAGCAGGCAGGAGGTTTCCAATGGAACTGCTGAAGTCAAGGACACACCAACACACCAACACACCACCATCCACGGATCCAGACTCTCCGTCGTTGATGCTGCCACCACCATGACTACTCTCTATCACCCAGGGTGATCATGACCAGACACTGGGAGACGGAGGCCAGATACCACAACCACCTTCTCCAACCCTGCTGGTCAGCAAGAACAGCAACAGGAAGACAACCCCTAACACACTTCCATCTTTGGGGCACCTAGCTGCAAGGGAGCCTGAGCAGTGTGGTATCAGGCACTCTGGCCTCCAGAAGATGAGAGGCATGCCCCAGGAGAAGGGAGTGGATGCTGAGAGCCAGCACACCGTGCCAGTGGGATGGCAAGACAGGAGTCCGCTGTCCCCTTCTCTGGGGGTGGGAGCAGAGCTTCCTATTCTTTCGGTAAATCAGAAAATTGGGTGTCTTATCTCCCCAGCATGTCCTCTGGTTTATTTTTCCTGCCATTGTTTTGCCACCTCTAGAGCCATCCGTCACCCCCATGCACCTCATGACCTCAGTAAGCTGACATCCTCTCTGCTGGAAAGTGGGAGATAGGGTGACACTGTTTCCCTTTAAAACCATGCCCCTTAAATCACCCACAAAGACAATTTTACTACATATGCAAATTTATTTGCTGAAGTGTTTGCATAAAAGGGAATTACCTCTTCTGAGAGGAAACAGTTAAAGCCCCAAATTATTTGGACTTTCCATTTCGTTTCACTAAGGAATGTACCTAAAAGTTTGGGTCTTTCCAGGAAAGGGACTCTCCCACATAGAGCTCCCTGCTCCCAGCTGATCTCCAGCCTTCAGGCTGCCACCATACCCCCCACATCTCCTCCCCCCTCCCTTGGACATCGGCTCCTTTCTCAGGAAAGTCTCCCCTTCCTTCACAGCAGCCTCAGGTCTGAGCTCCGCAGCCCCAACACCACCCCGGGTTCCAGCAGGTGGAGCGGAGGAGGCAGTGCCTTGCTGCCCACCCTCATGAGTGCCAAGGGTGGGGCTGGGAGAAAGTGGGGCGCAGTCTCACAATGACCAGAATCCTCCCATTCAATTCCTTTTCAGGATTCCCCCAAAGAGAGCTAGAGACCCACCCGTTTTTTCCTGGGTGACTCCAGCCTAGATGAACACCTACAGCATCTCCCGGGACAAGAAGTTCAGACAAGTGAGATTTGGGAAGATCATTTCTGCATTTGCAAGGTGCCTGTCCTGCTCTGGAAGTCATTGGGCCCCCATTCCTTCATCGCTGGCTGGTTCCCCAGGGCCTTGTGCAGGCAGGAGAGAAGGACTCTGGACTGAATTGTGTTCTTTGACTCCGAATGCCCCTAGGAAAAAACGAGAGGGCCTTCAACTCCCCCAGCGCATTTTCCCAGTGCCCTAGGGACTTGTCTGAAGGAATTTAAGCTGAGACAGGTGGCCCTCCTTCACTCCCACCCATTGCACAACTAAGAGTGTGCAGGTGGGGGTGCCATGACTGGTGTAGCTCAGTAGGTTGGGCATTGTCCTGCAAATCGAAAGGTCGCAGGTTCGATTCCCAGTCAAAACACACGCCTGGGTTCCAGGCCAGGTCCCTGGCTGGGGGCATGCAAGAGGCAATCAATCGATATTTCTCTCTCACATCAATGTTTCTCTCCCTCTCTTTCTCCCTCCCACTCTCTCTAAAAAATAAAAAGAGTATACAGGTGGAGAGAGAGCATACATGGGAGGGCGGGGGCTCTGACCAGCTCCCCTGGCACGGTCTTCACTGACTCCTGCTTTAAGTAGCTGTGGACAGAGGCTGCCCCTCCCTGGGGCTGGGGAGAGAAAGAATGGGGTGCCTCTCCCATTTTTACCCACTCCTGATTGGGAGGGTGCTGCCACCCTCTGGCTAACCACCGAGGGGACAGCTGCTGTGCCCAGGTGGCTTTCAGGTGCCTCCCCAGCAACCAAGCCCCCTGTTCTTAGTAACATCCCTAATTTTATTTTATATCTGCACATCTCCCCAAGCAACCCAAACTGGCTCCTCCCTGGGTCCCAGGGCAGGCATACGAGACCAGGCCCTTGCCCTGCCAGTTACACAGTCAGGGTGGGAATATGACCCGTCTGGGCCAAGGAGAGTTTTGCTGTGGGCTCCCTGGGAAGTTGCTTCCTCAGCCTCCTAGAAGAGCTTCCCAAAGCCACCCTCCCTGCCTCCCCTGACGGAGCTGGGAAGCTCTCTCCCTGGATCAAGGTGCTGTACCCCTTCACGCCACACGAGGGTGCCAGTCTCAGGCGGATGCTGCATCACGCCTGCGTGGAGAGACACCCGGCTCCTCAGGCCTTTACCAGCTGAGCCCAAGTCAAACCAGCCCTGATGTCCATCCTTCCTCTGCATCAGCCAATCGATCAAGTTGATAAACCCCCTTTACTGCTAATTCAGTGAGCAAGGAGTGTCCTTGCAAAAGAGAGCCTCCGGCTAACTCCCGGTGCTTCTCAAGATTGGATTCCTTCCCTGGCCAGTATGGCTCAGTTGGTTAGAGCTTTGTCCCATAAACCGAAAGGTCTCAGGTTCTATTCCAGTCAGAGCACACGCCTAGGTTGAGGGTTTGGTCCCCGGTCTGGGCAAGTTCAAGAGGCAACAAACCAATGTTTCTCTCCCTCATTCTCCTCTTTTCCTCTCTCTCTAAAATCAAAATCTTCAGGAGGATTAAAAAAAAAAAAAGACCCTGGCCAGGTAGCTTAGCTGGTTAGAGTATCATCCCAATACACCAAGGTTGCAGGTTCAATTCCTGATCAGGGCACATACAAGAATCAACCAATGAATGCATCAAGAAGCGGCCTTGACTGATGTAGCTCAGTGGATTGAGTGCCAGCCTGCGAACCAAACAGTCACTAGTTCGATTTCCAGTCAGGGCACATGCCTGGGTTGCAGGCCAGGTTCCCAGTTGGGGGTGTGTGAGAGGCAACCACACATTGATGTTTCTCTCCCTCTCTTTCTCCTTCCTTTCCCCTCTCTTTAAAAATAAATAAAATATATTCTTTTAAAAAGTGGAACAACAAATCCCAACCCCCCACTCTAATATCCATAAATAAAAAAATAAAAGACTGTGTTCCTTACCTACCCCCATCCCTACCTCTGGAGTGACCTACTGGGCCCGACGCGGGCAACGCAGATGGGCAGTCAGCACAGCTAGACCTCACAGGGAGGGAGACAGGCAAATGACCAACACCGTGTTGAGTGCTACAGTAAAGCAGTGCCAACACCAACGTACACGGGACGCAGCCAGGTGTGTGGGCCTGGGATGGGGCTCTACAAAACCCCACACGAGAGCAGTGCTCGAACTGAGCCTGGGGTTGTGCAGGTGCACATGGGGCTCCAGCTGCAGGGCCAGGGTGGCCGGGCACGAATGCAGGAGAGAATAAACACACACAGGGGGCTGGGACAGCGGGAATGGAGGGTGCAAGTGGGGACAAGACAGGAGGTACAGCTGCATAGGTATGGCCAGGTGGGGCGGAGGTATGAGGTAGGTCACGGAGTCTGGACTTCATCCAGAGGGACAGGGACAACCAGGGAGGTTTCAGACATGAACACAGTCAACACAGAGCAACTCCGTGCAGCAGATTTTCCGCAGCAACTCGAACCTTCCAAATCTGCACCGTCCGCTGTGACAGCCAATGGCCACGGGAGTGCTGGTGATTGAAGTGTGGCTACTAATACCGAAGAGCTGACTTTTAACATTTTATTTAACTTTAATGTATGTAAGTAGCCACACATGGTTGGTGGCTGCCATGTTGGACAGCACAGCTCGAGAGGGAGGACTGGAAGGGAGAAGACCTGCGGGCGGGGGCGCCGGTGTGGAGGCTGTGGAGCCCGTCCAGGTGAGAGAAGAGACGGCCGAAGACGGGGGCGAGGACAGGGAGAGGAGGGCAGGGTGCTAGAGATTGTCAATAACTGGACTAATGTGCAGAGGGAAGGAAGGAGGCGCAGCAGGATCCCCGGCTGGCCTGGTGGCTGCATGCTCGCTGTGTCGTCACTGGAACAGGGGCCGAGATGCACAGGCACGAGGAGACGGCAGGTTCGATTCTGGACGTGTGGATCTGAGATGCGCCTGGACACGACACCCAGGTGGAGGCAGCCGTAAGCAGTTCTAGCTCTGCACATGGCTCTGGTGCTCGGGGGAGAATTGAGGCTGGAGACAGAGGTGCCTCAGTCACCAGCAGTCACAAACCAGCAGCCGTGAGTTAATGCTCCCAAAAGGGTTATTTACTTTTTTTTTTTTAAGAGAGGGGGAAAGGGAGGGAGAAGGAGAGGGAGAGAAATATCAGTTGGCTACCTTCCACACACACAGCCCCACCAGGGACCAAACCCACAACCCAGGCATGTGCCCTGACCAGGAACGGAACTGGTAACCTTTCGGTTTGTGTGACAATGCCCAACCAACTGAGCCACCGGCCAGGGCTTTTTTTTTTTAATCCTCAGCTGAGAACATGCTTATTGATTTCAGAAGGGGAGGGGGAGAGAGAAGGAGAGAAACATCTGTGTGAGAGAGAAGCATTGATCAGTTGCCTCTTGCAGACGCCCCGACTGGGAACAGAACCCACAACCTTGGCATGTGCCAGGTTTACCAGGAACTGGAACCCACAACCTTTTGGTTTATGGGACGATGCTCCAATCCACTGAGCCACACTGGCCAGGATGATCACTTACTTTTTAATAAGAAAATAGTTTTGTAAAAAATCTGTTTATTTCCATTCTTCCAGTCCTGCCACAAAGCTCACCACAAAGCTCACGGCAGCCTCCAGCCACAACCACGATGGTCAGAGTTACAGCTCAGAAATTAAAGTTCAGAATGTATAACATGATAAGGCATACCAAAGTAAACTCAGATTAGTCTAGTAAAATATTAATAATCTCCTGACTGGCGCAGCCAACTTCCCTGCAGAGCCAGTGTGTCAAGTCCTTGGGCTCCCTTGGCTGGGCCCACAGTGTCCGTCCCCAGCCAGCAGCTCAGGCCACTGTCCCCCGGTCATCTTAGGCAACAAGGGCGCCGGGCAGTCGCATGGATGGGTCAGACTGAAGCAAACAGAGCAGCTCTCTGAGGAATGGGCTTTCTGCACGACGCCGTGCAAAAGGAAGCCTGGCCCAGGTCCGCCAGGTCACGAGGACCGCGGACCACAGTGAACCCTGGGGAGACGGCTGTGGCGAAATGGAAATTCGGGGATCCCATTTGCATCCTGTACAAAACTCATGAACATATTTGGCCATTGCTCCTTGTAGACGTTTGTTTCACATAAGTAGTTCCGAAATGTGTTTTTTCAAACACTCTTTATGGGGGGGTAGGGTGTGAATTTAAATTTAGTAATGTGACATTACAGTCCTGGGAAATAAAGTTAATTTTATACTGTTTTGACAAAGTAAGGAAAATGCACTATCTAAAGTGGTATAATCAAATTTTTTCCAAAATTTTTCTTCCCTTCCAAAGGAAGGATTTTAAACGACATTTCCCAAAGTATATTTATTAGAATCTTGGCCCCATGAGATGATCCTTTTTTAATTATTTTTTAAAAGGTGGGGGGAGGAGAAAGAAGAGGGGAAAAATAATTCTTTGATCAAATCTGCGTAAAAACCCTCCACGCCTCCCTCAGAGTCATTAGAATGTTAGCCTAGCAACACCTCTTAAAAGAGCAGGGTAAAGAAGACTGCTCAGCTCTGCTCACCACCACTTCCCCAAGTCTGCTAGGTCACAGAGTCTTTTTCATCAAAGTTCCTTGAGGCGGAAGGAGCGTGAGCCCCTTTAAGAAACCCAGCCTCAGCCACTGTGGAGAGGAGGTGGGACGTCACTGCTTCCTGCCAAATGGTTTTGAAATATTCATCATTTCTCTCAAATGGCAAAGGACAAAATATTATTTCTACTTTTAATTCATTTCGCCTACAAGTCCTGGAACATTTGGTATCTGATAAAGACATTTTAAATAAAAAATATACATCCAAAATTGGGAACCGACCGGCAGCACACTGTTCCATTCACGGGCCGCCTGTGCATTGGAAGTGGCTGGTTCTGACCCCCCTGTCACCGCAACCTCCGGAACACCTTCCCAGGTGCAGAGCGTGCTCTGCAAACCATCAGCCAACGACACAGGGCTGTCCCTCTCCATCGAGCTCCCACACTGGGGAAAAAATCTACTGGGTTTTTGTTGGGTTTTTTTTTTTGCAAACCCATGAAGAGTGGTGTCTAAGGAACTGACAGTCTGAAAAGCATTTTGTGGTTCTTTGATTTCCTTGCAAATCTTCACTGGTGCCAACTCAAAAAGATGTACATGACACTCTCTGGAAACCCACCAATTTTCCCCTTAAATGTTGCTGCCATTTCTCTAAAGCCTCCATTTACACCAGCGGCATAGCATATGATCCACTTCATGGGCCTCGGTTAGTTTCTAGCACATTTCTAGAAATTAACACATTTTTGCTTGAGAAAACAAAGGGGCTGTAATGCATTTACAGTTTTCCCTCCTCCCTACCCTGCGATCAGAAAAGTTTAAGAGATGATGTTATTCATTCAAAAATGTATTTCCTGACAGCCCCCCGTGTGCAGTGAACAAAACCACAAAAATCCCTATCTTAATGGAGCTATCTGCCATTTGAGCAGATGGCTCAGGCAGAGGAGTTGCCAGCTAATATGGTGGCTCTTATCATGAAAACCAGTCCAAGAAGGAGGCAAGTCTACTTCAGCTGAACTGTTATTTTGCAAGGAAGGGGGACAAAGTCACGAACAGAGAAGGGTTCACGGACTGTCAAGTGTGAGGGGAGAGCGGCTGTCAGGGGGCGAAGGCATCTAGACTGAGAGGGGGGATGGTGGCCCGGGAGATGGAGCGGCGCGCTGAGAGGTAGCAGGGACCATATTTGGCAACGGACTGGCTGGGGAAGGGAAGGAGAAAGGGGAATCAAGGACGGCTGCAAGGGAGGGGGAGGCACAGGCCAGAGAGCCAGAAGATGGCAACAGCGAAGATCATGCACTGGGAACGAGGCCACCCTCAGCACGCGGCTCTGTGCCCTGGCCCGGCCACCCTCCCTGCCGCTCACGAAGCTCCTGCCGCACTAGCCTCCTGCCCTTCCCTCAGAGGTGCCGATCTCATGTCCAGGGCAGGACCTTTTCACCCACTGTCCCTCTGGCAGGAACACTGTGCCCCAGCCCTTCGCCTGGCTGGATCCTCCTCGTGGGTCGGGTATGGACTCAAATGCCACCCCCTGGGAGAGCTTCCCTGACCACCTCCACCTAAAGTCGCCCACAGGTCTCCACCTCATTGCGCTGTTTTATTTTCTTCCCAGCACCACCACTGTGTGCATTACCCATGTCGTTAACTGTCCACACATGCATCAAATGTCCCTCCCCATCAGAGCATGGGCTCCGTGGGCAGGGAGACCTGTCTCTGTTACCATGTCCTCTCCAGCACCTAGGACAGTGGCCGCCCAGAGTAGCTGCTTAGTAAACCCCTGCAGGAGGGACAGCAGGACTGATGGGTGCTCAGGGGCCAGATTAGGCTGAGGCTGCCGGTTCTTCATGTCAGAGCTGTGGCACACAGATGGCGATTCCAGTC
Organism: Tonatia bakeri; assembly: GCA_004024845.1. Lineage (NCBI taxonomy): Eukaryota > Metazoa > Chordata > Mammalia > Chiroptera > Phyllostomidae > Tonatia > Tonatia bakeri. Next base: position 51,450 of record PVIA01008404.1, on the reverse strand, counting down.
CCTGGAGAAGGGGGAGGACACGGAGCAAGAAGGACAGGTAAGAGTGAGGCCTAGGACAGAGTCCTGAGGCACTCAGCATGCTGGGGGGAGAAAGAGGGTGCTGGCCCAGGACCCGCAGAGAGGGGTGAGACAGGGACAGGCAAAGCGAGATGTCCCCACGGGAGCGCAGCTGGGAGAAGGGCCTGGATTCATCCCAGGGACGCACCCAGAGCCCAGGCTCCCACACGCTGAGGTCCACATCACCTGCGGGTGGGGGCGGGGATGGGGAGTCCCAAAGTGGATATTATCCTTTTCCCATTTTACTAATGAGGGGAGGGTTTCCGTTACCCGGTAAGTGGTGACCGCAGGGAGTGGTGGGCCCAGTGCTGTTCCAGAACCCAAGGTCTCAGCCTCTCCCTCCTCTCCAGTCTCCAAGCTTCTCGGGAGTGTCACAGAAGGCACGGGGGAGCTCTGGGGAGTCGACTCGGCAGCAGTGTGAGTGTCCAGCTGTGAGTGTCCGGGAGGCAGCTGAGATACGTGCTGAAAAGAGGCTTCGGAGCAACCACCCAGGGGCTGATGACCTTGACCCACCAACGTAGAGAGAAGCTGCTGGAGAGGACTGAGGAGTAAGCAGAAGCTGAGGACATGGGGTGGCAAGTGTGGGTAACTCTTCAGAGTTTGGCTGCAAAGACAGACACAGGGCAGTAAGTGGAGAAGCACTGGGTGAGAAGAAGGCTATTTTAAGGTGGAAGAAACCTGAGTGTGTGGCGAAGCTGAAGCCAGCAGCCATTAAGGAAGCCTTGAGGAAACTGGGAGGAAGAAGGCCCATGGGCATGCAGAAGGGGGTGGGGTAGTGAGGGGGGCACACGTCCTCGCTGACGGAAGAGGCTCCAGAGGAGGTGTGCTTGCAGGTCTGAGACAGAAGTGGAGGGAGTCTTGTGTTCTGGGGCCTCTGGGGCCGTGAGGAGCAGGAGGTGAGGGTGTCTGAGCAGAGTGCAGGGGAGAAAGGAGCACAGGGGTTGAGAGCTGGGTGATGTGCAGTAACTCAGCATCGGCAGACAGCTGGCTGGAGGGGTGGGGAGCAGGCCTGGCAAGGAGCCAGCTGGGCCTGGTGACCATTTTTGGCACCATCAGTCTGCCCGGGGCTGGGACATTCTTTGGGGGCACTCAGCAGCCCAGGTGCAAGTTCAAAGAACAGGGAGTCACAGCCCTCCAGGGCCGAGGCTCTACCAGGCTGGTTCCATGGAAGTGAAGTCAGGAAATGGGCGGGAACAGGACTGAGGAAGGCACCAGAACCTAACCCAAAGGGCAAGGAAGCAGGGGCAGGAGGGGCTGAGGAACAGGGAAGAAGCAGACAGGGACGAGGTCAGGGGACCACCAGGAAGGCATTTGAACGTGCAGTTGAGAGAATAGAAGGTCTGCCCGCAAAGCACAGCTCGAAGTTGGGGCTCAGACACAGAGGAGACAGAGATTGCGGGGGTGGGTACCACTGCAGGCTCAGCCCCTCTGCAGCATGCGACACTCACAGAAGTCCCCTGCTTCTTGGAAGGGTGGCCTCGCAGTGGCCTTGCAGTGGCCTCGCAGTGGGATGAGGTTCCTTTGTGTGTGTGTGTTGTTTTCCCATTGTTTCACTTTGCCTAGGTGAGATGTGTGCATGGTGAAGCATTCACACAGTCCAAAGGCTTGTGCTATTTAAAAAAAAAATAACCCTCTTCTCGCTACAATGAGTCCATTGGCTCAGAAGGAACCACGCTCCCACTTTCTTCTGTATGGGGCTCCTTTATCCCCAGGCCGAGGGTAGCAGCGGAGGCAGCTCAGGTGGTCTGTGGGGTACTGAGGAGGCTGTCCCCACCTGGCCCTGTCTCCTAGGTCTTGGGCCACATGTCCCTTCCTAGCACCCCAAAACTGCTGAGGGCACTGACACTCCTGGCCACACCCTCAGTTCCAAAATCTCTGCTTGCCTGCCTCCCACACCCCTCCCACCTCCTTGGTGCACCTCCTCCACCCCCTTGCCAGCTCCCCCTCTGCTCTGCCTTTAAGTGGTGGCCCCTGCATGCTCAGTCTCCTCCCTGCGTGCGTGCTCCAACGACCCCACCCCATCCCAACGCGTTCCCACAGCTCCATTTTCCATCTCTAGCAGCTCCACAGACCAGAACTCTCTCTGCTGAGTCCCAGCCCACACAACAGCTAACTCTCCACCTAACAGCCGCCTTCAATTGTCCCCGACTGCCTCGAGCTCCACACACCAGAACTGGACTCATCAGCGCCTCCTGTGGCCTCCCGTTTGCAGCAGCCAAGCAGGTTTGCTGCTGCCCAGCGTCTGCACACCCCAGGACTGAAACAGGCCTAGATCTGGTGAGAAGACACCCCGCCCCTTTGGGCCCTGTGGTTTGGAGTCCTACCCCACTCCACCACCAGTCTGAGTACAGCAGTGACCTAGGCCTAGAACATTCCACACAGCTCCGTACTCTTGGGTTAGCACAGAGCCAAACAGGCCCGGTCACAGCTGGTCCAGGGGTTTGGTCTGAATGAACTCAGAGATGACCCCCCTCCCCTGATCAATTCGACAGCCCATAAAGTGCACATCCTGCCTTACGTGGGACTGATCACATGCACACTCTGTGTATATGGATCGCATTTTGTCCTAACAGGAACTGCACCAGCCAGCCCGGCTTTTCCCCTCTGAAGGGGAGGGAACAGAGCCCTGGAGGGGCAAGCACCTCGCTGCGGCCACACAGCTAGTGAACGCGGTGCTGCACTCAGGCCCAGCAGCGTGGCCCCACCACCTCCCTCCGGCCTCGCTCTGACCACAAGACGGCCCCCAGGAGGCCCATGCAGATGGGCAGACGACCAACCAGGCTATGACAGGGAGGAGGCCCTGCCCTCATTCTCAGAGACCCGACCCATGGCAGGCCTGAGGACTGCCCCCTCAGCTTCTCAGCCACATGGGCCAATAAGTTCCCCTCTGTCAAGCCATTTATCATGTGGGTTTCCTATAAAATCAGACCAAAATACTGACTGATAACACATCACCACAGAGCGTGGCAGGCATCGCCCGTCCCCTCCATGACCCAGGCCGGAGCCAGGGTGGCGTCCTCCGCCTCCCTCTGTCCCAAACCCCACATCCACTAGTGACCGAAGCCTGAATCCCAAATATCCCTCTGATCGGCCCCCTTCCTTCCCAGCCTGGTCCAGGCCACCACCATTTCTGCTAGTTTCTGACCACAGCCTTCTTGCTATCTCTACCTCCAGCCTGCAAACTGAGCCTAATTCCCTAAGATCCAGATCTTACCATGGTCCCGCCTTGAGCAAATCCCCCAGGGTCAATTCCACCCCTCTCCAGGCTGCCGCCTCTCTGGCCTCACCTCCCTTCACACTCTGCCCTAACGACCCTGCTTCTAGGGCACCCGACCCCTCCCCCACCCAACACCTCTGCCCATACTGTCCTTCCTCCCCGTCCCCGCCCAGGAACACCCATTCAGGGCCGGCCTCCTCTACGAGCCGCCACGCTGTGCTCTTGGGCCTGTCGACGCGGGCACTTCTTATCACCTCTGCTAGCTGCAGTTTTGTGGCCCCGATCCTCACCGGACTGGGAGTCCTCAAGCGCCACAGCTCCGTCCCTCTCACCCCTCCTCCCCAGCCCTCAGCGTGCGCCTGGCACAGAGCCGCGTGAACACTCATGGAGCAGACAAAGAAATGAATCGGTCCCAAAGGCAGGGCGGGGGACTCCCCTCGTCCTCTCTGGGAGCGGCCAGCTTGGGGGACAACAATAATCTGACACAAGCGCTGCGGTGCAGAAAGCCTTTTATCTACAGACAAGCACATTGCTATTTCATCCTTAGAAGGACACTATTGACTTCATTTTGTTAGGAGACCGAGGTTCGTGGAGGGTTACAGTCTAGGACTCACTGAGCACGGTTACAAAATCCACTCCCGTTCTGAGGCACCAGCCAGGGCTGCCCTCTTCAGGCCCCAGTGTACCTGGTAGAGTGAAGCAGAGCTTCTGCCCACACTGGCCACAGGGGGGCAGCAGAGTGTTGGGTGAGAGTCGCTGTATGCCTCACCTCCCACATCCTTAGAAAGAGCTGGACCTGAGGCTGGAAAAGCCACCACCGGGAGAGACCTGGGGAGAGGGGCCCTGGCTGGGGCTGCTGTTTCAGTATCTGCCACAAACAGTTTAAACTGGAAGGCAGTGCGGGAGCACCACAGATGCCAGGAGCTGGAAACACAGACTGTGTCCCACAAACTTGCATTACCAGCATGTTTGATAACAAGCCACAGGAACTGATGGGTCATCGCTAGGGCACCTGAGACTTCCAAACGGGTGACACCGACCCACAGCTCTCAGCAAGGACAGGTCACTGGTCTGGCAGATCATGGCCACCTTATACCCGAGACAGGGGGTGCACATGTCCTCAGAGGCCCAGCGGACAGGGGGCACAGCCAGCCTGTTCTGCAGAGCGTCCAGGGTATGTGGCCGCTCTAGCGCCCAGGACACACAGTGGTGGCCCGAGGGCTTTCATTCCTGACCTTGCAGCTCCACACCCACGAGGACAGAAGGAGGCCGAGCAGAACGATGAGAGGCAGCAGCTGAGTGCGAGGGTCTTCAGTGGAGGTCTCACCGCACCCGGGTTTCCCCCAATCAGTCGTGCAGTGTGCGAGGGTCCAGCACGGTGGAGGCCAGCAGGCTAAGGGCATACTCCCTGGAGAACAGACCACGCTCGGCTCAGGAATCTGTAAGAGACAGCCGGCCTCATGTTTGCTGGAAAGGGAGCTGGGCTATGTGGAAGCCAAGGAATGAGCTGGATAAACCCCAACAGCCTTTTCCAGGTCAAGGCAAAACTCTGGGGCTGGAGGAAAGTTAAGGGAAGGTCTCCACCCGTCCCCTGGCCAGTCTTTTCCCCCGAGGATGGTGCAGACTGACAGAGCTTGCGGAGGACCTGGATGCCCAGCCTCGCTCCGTGGCACTCGGGTCTGCACCCACTCCCCCACTGCTCACTCCTAGCATGGCCTGGGAGGTGGGGCGACAGCAGCACTCATTTCCCGATTTTCCAAATTCTTTTCCTTCCCACTCAGTCTGACAGCCTTAACCAGGGTCAGGGCTCCACAGCAAACAGCTCAGTATCTTTCCCCAGGAATGCTGAGGTCCCCAGCTCCTGACACACCCCGACTCTACAAGCCCTGAGCTGAAGGAACAGCAAAGGCAGAAAGTTGGATGAAGAAAGCCTTTGCCTACCCCCTCCTTCTCCCCTCAGCCCTGCCTGGTGTCAGACATGATGCTGGGACATAGCCCTGCCCTCTACTGAGTCTCTCTGGGCCCCTAAAACCACCCAGACTTGAACCCAAAGGCCAATCCAAAGTCATCACCCTTACTTCTGATCCCTCTGCTCTGGCCACAGGGATTTTTCTCACAGGCAGAGAAAACCCTGGGCCCATCCCCAACCTCAGGTTCGGACTAGGAAAGCTGAGCCCAGCTGGCTGGGGAGCCACTGCAGCATCTGGAAGGCCGTTCCCAACAGCAAGAAGGTAACTAACGAGGCTGCCAGGAAGTAAGGACAGGAGGGAGGCAGTAACAGGAGAGGCTGGAGTTCTGGTTTCTTGACGGGTTGCAGGGAGAAGCCATATTCTGCATCAGGGTCTCAAAAAGTAGTAGGAAATTGGGAGGCAGGGCCAGAGCAAGAGGGGCGAACCAAGGGAGGAATTCCCACTCAGGCGCTGCCCCCACCCCGGAGCTCAGAGTCAGGAGCCCCGGGGTCCAGTTCCAGTTCTGCCATTCACATGGGCACATCGCTTCCTTCTCTCTGTGCTTCCCCGCGTGTAAAATGAAGGGTTCACACATGGAGACTCCTCCACCCAGCTGGGGAAACGGAGGGGTACACAGGGGGAAGGATGGAAAAGCAGCAGAAGGTACCACGCTTCATCCAGGGCGGATGAACCTGGAGGCAAGAGAAGTTCCCACTCCTCCCCCAGGACACAGCTAAGGGAGGCGGGGTGTGTCCCCAGGGCCCAGCCTGCTTCCCTGGTGCCAGGAGCAGACACACACACCCCTCACTGCCCCAGCCAGCCCTCTCTCCGAAGGGGTGAGGGTAGCATCCTGAGGTGAGATGTCCACAGCTCAGCAAGGCCAGAGTGGGATTAGCACCACACTCCGGGCTGCCCTGGGCGGGGACCACACATCATCAGCTTCACAGCTGCTTAGCAGCACCCTGCCCACACTGTCCCCTTGCCCCTCACTCACCAGCCCCTCCTTACGTGCACGAACTCCTTTCTCAGAAGGAAGCTGGGACATTGCCTCTGCAAGCAGGGGAGGGGGTTTTAGGAGGGGGAGGATAGAGGCACCCCCAGTGGATAGCCACACCCACAACCTGCCAGGACCCCCAAGATACAATGCTGAATGGTGGAGAGGGACAGTGAAGGCTCCTCTGCCCAAACCCTGTGGCTCTGCTCAAGGCAGCCTTGGCCTGCAATTACCCAGTCTTCAGGCCACCCAGGCCTTGCCCTCCAGATGGTTCCTGTCCTTGGAGGGACAGAGGCAGGAGAGCCCAATGGAGACCCCACAGCTGGGAACCGTCAGGCCCAGCCTCCTGCACAAAGTGCTACTGAGGCCCCCCAGCTGTTAGCAACCTCGACCCTCCACCCTCCATCACCCCCAAATGCACCACAAAGCTCCTCGCTCTGGGACACCTCTGTCCACCCCCAGCCTGAGCAGGGGCTGGGGGAGTCCCACTTCCCCCCCCCGCCCAGGGTCGTCCAGACCCCTGGCTCTGCCCTCCCACCCCTGCTCGCAGTGAGGAATCTTCATCCTTCTCAAACCCTCTCCAGAGACAGGCTTGTGGGTGGGAGGAAGATGAAGCAGCCAGAGGCCCAGATTGTCTGGGTTCCTGTCACCGTCTCTCCTCCACCTTCCAGGGGAACAGTGACGGGCCCTGGAGCTGGGGCAGGGGCAAAGTGGGTGCGGAGCAGACTCCGAAGTGCACCTGGGCCCCTCAGACGCCCTCTTCCATGCGCCCTACCTCCCCCTCCCAGGTTGTGACCCCCTGCTCTAGAAAAAGCACTTGAGTGGGGGTACCAGTGCAGGAGAGATGATGGGGGTTGGGGAAGGGGCAGCCCCTTCCCTCAGATCCTGGCACACGGGGTAGGGGGTGGGAGCAGCTGTGGGCCCCACCCCGGCACTTCCAGAGGCAGGAACCAGAAGCACTGAAGAGCTGATATAACTATACCCCCCTGCCCCTTCTCACCTATGCAGCCGTGGGCCTCAAGGGAAGGGACCCGAGCCTTTGCTCCTCCGAGGGGCCCTTGGTGAGATCCTGGAGGGACCAGCACCCGCAGCAGCTTCCTCGCAGTCCCCCGAGGAGTTTGAGGGCGGCCTGGACAGTCAGCCCTGGAGGCACAGCCGGGTGCCTAGGAGTCGTCGCTGTCGGGCTCAGCCTCCGGGCACTGGCGCCGCTCAGGGGCCAGCAGAGCAGTCAGGCCCTGGGCCCGGAGGAGGAGGTCGCCTCCCAGGAACAGGACCCCACAGAGCACGAGCAGTGCCAGCACGCCCAGCACGACTGCCTGCACTGGGAGGGGCCCTTCTGGGACCTCCGGCTGCACCCCCGACTGGTTGCAGCAGCTCAGCCAGGCGGCTCCGGCCGTGTTGCCCTGCGAGGCATTCATGCTTCAGCGCCAGCTGCCCAGATGTGCCCCGGTGTGCGCGGGGCTGTAAGATGGTCAGATGTGTGGGAGCTGGGGCTGGCTGGCGGACTACAGACCACAGGGCGGACCACAAGCATCCGGGAGGGGCCTAAGGGGCGGCCCCAGGCACCCTAAGCCCCCACCCCTTGCGCAGACCGGCCCTTCCTGGACAAAGGGCTCCTCCAGTGGGACTACAGCCCAGACTCCTGGGCAGGGACATATCTTCTAAGTCCCAGAGCCCCACACACCTATGCAAGCGAACCTGGCCCACCAGCACCCAACCAGCCAAACCCCGGAATCCTGTCCCCAAGGATCTTCCTCCCCCTTGGCAAAAGAAGTCTAGAGATAGCACCTTACTCAGAACCCTGAGAAGCTCTTCCAGACCCCATCCTAGGCACTGGCTGGGGTCTGCCAGCTCAGCAGAACACAGGACCAGCAAGCGCCACTGCCTTTTCTGGGCTTTCTGCCCCTGGGCCAAAGCCCAATGCTTCTAGATGGCCCAGGTGGCCACCGGGACAGGACATGAATGAGCAGTCCCTATATCCTTCCTATCCTTTGGACGCCTCCCAGAGCTGGACAAGCAGGCTACTGCCTCCTTGGCCCCACACAGGGAGAGACGGAGGACGGGGGACTTTAAGGCATTCCTTTCCTTTCCTTCCCCCATTCCTTTGCTCAGACCCCAGAGGTCAAGGAGAGTTACAAACCAATGGGAAAGCTTTGAGTCACCAGAGCTTGGGTTCTGCCCGTGAGTAAATTAGCTCCCTACCTCCAGGAAATCTCAATGCCAAAAGGGATGGAGATGCTACTGTCCTACCCACCACAGGGAGCTTGCTGGCAGCTGGTCATACAACAGCCAGGCCAGCGTCGGCGAGTGGAGCAGAGTCTGGCCACAGGAAAAGAGAAAGCTGGGATGGGGGGAGACCCTCCCCACCAGGTCTCCTGAAAACTCCTACGGCGACCTTGAGTTCTTTAAAACCAAGGCACTGCTAGCAAACACCTGTATCATCCAAGGCCTCAGAAGAGATTAGCTGACGGCCAGCGAGGAAGAAAAGGCCCCCCAGACTACAGCAGGCCAAGCAGGGATCACATACCATTAAGGACTTGCTGAGAACGGGCCTTCCCCATCTCCAAACCCCAGAGAACCTTCGGAGTTCACCAATTCCCCAGAAATCAAGGGCAGAACATCACGAAACCTGTCATGAAGTAGCACATGGCCAAAAACTGCTTGGAAGAAAATGTGCAAACACTCCCTGGCAATCCCAGGAAGCACCCAGGACTACACCTGCCTGCTGCAGGCCCGTGGGCACGCCCCACCTGCTAACCGTTTCTCCCTGGGCGCCCTCCCTTTGCACAGTGTAGTTGGTCTGTTAATACTGGCCCAGATGCAAACAAAAACCGTTGTAAAACATGGGATCAATCAACAAAAAGCACACAGTGGAGTCCACTGGTTTGAGTATGCTGGTGCTGAAAGAGCATGTTACCAGAGCAACGCCCTAGCCGCCAGCGGGGCCCACCCAGCCTGGAGGAAGTGGCACCAGACCCGTCTCCAGCTGGCCCTCCCTCCTCGCTCCAGAAAGCAAGCCCAGATCAAGTGAGCGTTCTGGGGCACGCTGGGCCTGTGCGTGCTCCAGGAAGACGGAAGACAGCCTGCGGAGCCATCATGGGGTAAGACCACATAATGTAAAGGGCAGAGATGTCACAGCCTCCCTAGGAAGGGAGGACAAACACAGCCATGTCCAAAAGCGATAGGTCCTGACCTGTGTCCTCACCTGAGGGCCTGACCACGGTCACTCTTGGGTGGGTGACATGATGTGAGTATCCAACAAAGTACAAAATCGGTCAGCTTTCATCTTTCCGTAATCCTGTCCACCCATTCCCCTCGTCATGGAATAAGGCCCCCAACACACACCTGTCTCCTCACAGGTCTGCCAGGAAGTGTTAATGTTTCAGGGCAGAATGAACACAAGGTGAGGGAGAGATGGCTCGACCCAAGCTCACATTCTCAATTTTATTCACCATCCTAACAACAGAGCTTCTGTGGAGAAGGGAGGGGGACCCACCAGAGGGGTGGCGAGACAGTGCTGGCCTGACTTAACCGTCAGTGAAGGTCACGAGGCTGACCAGAGACTAGCGACCCCAAACCCAAGAAGCCAGGGGAGGGCCCTTCCAAGCATTACCAAGGACCTGGATCAGGCTCCAGAGCCCTCGGGCCTAACAGTACGATCCCCAGGAACCAGGGTCTGCGCGCCATCCAGGAGCACCCAAGGCCCAGCAAAACCTAGAGGGCCAGGGTGTCCTTGATGAGCCTGCGCACGGTGGTGGTGACCGAGGCACCCAGGGCGTCGGTGACCTGGAAGGAGATCTTGTAGAGGTAGGGCTGCACGTCCCGCAGGCCCGTGTCGAACACGTTGTCCACCTCCGACTGCGTGGGCATCTTGGGCAGGTACTCGTGCCGGCTCATCACCTCCACGATGTTGATGGTCTTCTCGCAGAGCTTCTCCCCCACCTTCTCCCGGCAGATCTGCCGCTCCTGCTCCGTGGCCAGGGCCACCACGTGCACCTTGACCGTCCACACTTCCCAGGGGATGCACTCGTCTGAGAAAGGCCAGCGGGACTTCTTCTTCTGGTAGAACTCCAAGGACATCTGCCCCAGCCCGTCGCCACCTGAGTTGCGCAATGCATCCTGGGGAAGAAGGGGGAGGTACCAGATGAGCGGGCTGAGACAGGAGTCCTCCCCTGTGAGCACCTGCTTCCTACGCCCCAGGGAACTCTGCTGCCCTAGCTCTGTCAGTCCCTCAGGGAGGCAGGGCCGGGGCATAGGAGGTAAAGGGTTCGGGCAAAGTGACACAGCAAACTGCCCACCTGAAACTGAGTGGTTCGGGCAGAACAGCAAAACCTGCCTTGCTGCCCAGCTCCTCCGGCGATGTTCAGAGCTCCTGCTTAAGCACTCCCTCGGGGCCAGGCACTCACATACTCGCCTCTCCCGCTCCCACTCGCCCCTCCAGCTCCCACCCGCCCGGCTCCACAACTCTGGGAGGCAGGAGTACAAGGCCAGTGAGGCTCAGGGTCAAGTGACCTTGCCGAAAGTCACAGGCCAGTGAGCAGCTGCGCCAGGGTCTGAATCCACATGGTCTGACTTCAAAATCCTCGCTTGTCACCTCTACCTGCAGGGCCTTCCTTCTCCCTCCACAACCCCACCCCTCTGGCCCCCACCCTTCAGAATGCACTCTAGCATCTCCTGTCCCAGGTGAACCCTGTCTGCCTTCTCCAGCGCCAGTGAGCACAGCGCTTCCACTTCTCCGCTCGACCACGGCCCAAGCCGTGGCCTCTAAAGAAAGGAGGAGGGACTACAAAGCCCAGTGATCCTTGATCACAAAGAAAGAAGCCGAGGAACAGAAGAGGGAAGGGAGAGAAAGGGCACACCAGACCTGGCTGCTTCTCCCTCTTCTCACCTGAGAAGCAAATGGGACCCCTGGCCCAATAACTCTGCTCATGCCCCCACCCCCATGGCATGCGGTGACCCCACACTCCCCGCCCCAGGCAGCCAGAATCCTTTCCCTGAGTCATGGACAGCCAACCAGAGGGCAAGGGGACTTCCCTCAAGTCCTGCCGGGACCGCGCCACGCCTTACCTTGAACTCCCCGACAACCTTGCGCAGCGCACGGTCCAGCTCCTCCGAGGACACTCGCACGTAGGTGAAGTCGATGAAGTCGCAGTCGACATCCTGGGTGCCCACCGTGCCGATGGAGTAGGTGCCCTCCTTCTTGTAGTGGAACTTGCCCGTGCTGCGGTGCAGGAGCACCGTGTGCAGCACGGCCAGCATGGCCTCCTCCACCTGCCGCCCCTCCACCGACACCTCCAGCACCTCCGAGCGGCAGTTCATCCTGCGGCCCGCGGCCCGCGACGGTGGGGGACAGGAGTAGAGACCGGGAAGCTTCACCCCACCCAGGGGCTGCCCTGCAAGAGGAGCCAGGTCAGAATGTTGCCGCCTTCGGGACGATCTGCCCGTTACTGCCTCACTTCCTCCCAGGCCCAGCGCAGCCCGTGCCTCCACAGCCTCTCCCTGCATTTCAGCAGCGCCCGCTATCAGAATTTTAGACTGTGGGGAGTGGAACGGGGCAGAGCTTCAAAGTGACCATGCGTAACCACCCGCCAAGGCTTGAATTCCACTGAGGCGTTCACACGGCTCGCAGCACCGCTCGCTGTGCCACACTGTCAGGCACCTGCCGCCAACGGCGAACGTGGCCCTGTGCTCGAGAGGCTGCCAAGACGGAGGAGCGACAGGTGCGTCAATGTTACCATAGCGGCGAGACCACACAGTGGGAGAGGGAAAAGGACGTCTGATTTCCTGGGACCTTCAATGACCAGGTTAAGGATCTGGACTCTGCCCTAAGGGCAATGACAGGTCAGTTCACCGCTGTGCCAAGATCAAAACCGGAGGGACATTGGCAAGTTAACTCTGGAACAACCAAGGAGGAAAACACAGTGTGACCACAGAGACAGAGACTGAAGTAATGCAGACACAAGCCAAGAAATGCCGTAACCTCCCCTAATCCCTAGAGGGAACGCAGCCCTGCCAGCGCCTTGACTGGGACCCGGTGAAACTGACTGGGAAGTTCCGCCCTTCCAAACCCCACGCCCAGACCCTCAGCCATCGACCCACGTGCTGGGAGCAGAGCTGCTGTGCCCACCGTTTCTCCCGGGGCAGCCAGGCCTTGCAACTGCCAGTGCCCTAAAAGGTATTTCACAACAAAGCCTTCAGACAGTAAAGACAGTAACTCAGGTCCTCTCTGGGCGGGTCATCCCCTTTAGACAGCTCTCCTGCAGGGAGCTGTTTCTTAGTGCTTCAAACCACTAGTCACAGTTTCACAGCGAGAGCCACACAGAATAAATCTCACCCCTTTTCCACAAATAGGCCTTTCAGATATTTAGAGGCAAGTCTCTTCATCACCCCCTCACCGCTTCTACAGATTAAAGATCTTCATTCCCTATAAACCTACCCGCTCAACATCCCGCCCTCTCTCCTCCGGGCACTGACAGCTCTTTCTCGGTTTACTCCAGTCTGTCCCTATCCCCGGTAAACAGTGGTGCTCACTACTGAACACACAGGGCAGCAGTCAGAAATCAACCTGGCCCCACCTCTCACGTGGCAATCAGCCCAGGGCCACCTGTACTGGCAGTCATCTGTCACAGGTGTTGCCCCGTCCTGTCTCTCCCACTGGGCGGGCAGCTCCTGACGGGCAGAGCCTGCATCCTACTCATCACCGGGAACTCGGTACCCGGAACCCAGCACAAAGGCCCCGTTCAATTCACCCCAGCCCTGGAATTCCAGGTCCTTCCAAGGGCTGTTGGAGTGATATTCCTCTGATCACTCTGAGATCAAGGGTAAGCAGGACTCGCCTGTTTTTCTGCCCTCTAGTTGAAAACTCCATCCAGCAGTTCCCCATCTAGAGAATCCCAGTTCCGGTCCAGCGCTCCTTTCTTCCACAACTTCCCCCTCTGGTGCCCCCATAAACCTTCAAACAGGCCATATACATCGCTTCGCTTCCGTCCCAAGCCCAGGCGCTTCCCTCATTCTCAGCTCTATTTTAGGCTCTGCTTCTCCAGGAAATCAGTACTCCAGCCTCCTTCCCACAGCACCCTCCTTTGGCCTCCGATGAGCTAGTCTGTCCTCTCGCCCTCACCCCTGCCTCGGGTGAGCAGCGAGTTCTCCAAATCAGGGCCCGGGAAGAACAGTCACTCTGGTCCCCCCCAGACCCAGGTCTGTGGAGCTCAGGGGCAGAGATCGACAGATGTCCTCTCAGAGCCAGGGTGGGGCCCAGAGCACCCCCATACCCACCTCACGTGTACAGGCTGAAGAGGGATCACTCAGGGTCTGATCATCCCCTCCTTCTTCTCCCTCCTCCTCCTCACGCCCAGCCGCGATCCCCGCAGGTCCGCCCCAACCTCTGCGCGGACGATCGAGCGCAAGAGGACTGAAAGCAAAAACATAAGAGTTCGGCTAGGCATCAAGAGACTTAGAGCTCGGGAAAGACTTCTGGTCCGGGTCCCGTTTTCCCCACCGACACTCCCCCAGAACCTCCACGGTTCGGATACTAGGGCTGGAGCTGACTCCGCAGAGGTCAGTCTCGGGCACTGGGCTCCGCGACCCACCTGGCCTGGCTGGGGAGTTCGAGGCGCGCCCTCCCTCCGGCCGGCCGGCCGGCTCGGGGAGCGCCCGCGCTAGCCCAGGAGAAGGGGGCAGCTGGTTAGAACGGTGCCCTTCCTCCCCGAGCCCGCGCCCCGGACTCGCGGGCCCTGCAACCGCGACCCCAGCGGCGCCCGACCACCTCTGAAGGAGGTGAAGCCGGCCCCGGAAATCCGTGCCCCGCCCCTGCCCGTCGGACGGCTCCACTTGCCCCAGCGACCACCGGCGGGGGGAGCACGGCTGACCGAGCCTTGACACGAGTGCAGCTGCCCGGACCGTTTTTACATTCACGCGAGCGGACAAGCATAGTCATATACTGCTCTGTAACTCGTATGCTCTCTTGTTCTTGATTACCTCTCGGATTTTAAGATTTGATGGTGAGAAGAACCCCCTCATTTGGACGACTCCATTCACTTCCACCACCGACAGCGTTGTTGTGTTTTGGCCGGAACTTCCGCCATAGAGATGAGAGGGAAGGAGAGGCCGATAAGCTCTGTGCTGCCTCCGGAGGATGAGAGAAGTCCTACGGGCTAGCCAGCCCCTGAGTCGGAGACATGGTCCCTAACTCTGACCTCAGAGACCCCAAAGGGGTACAGATCGCCCAAGATGAGGGGCATGCTACGTGGAGAGGTGCCCTGGGGGTGAGTCCAGGCCAGTGTGCTGCATGACGCTGAGTGGACAGCAAAACTGGAGCTTTTCCAGTGCATAATAGCCAGAATCCCTGGTCCCACAAAGAGGCTGGAGAAAGGGACTTCACCTCGCTCTGTGTTACCATCATGCCGTCGGTGCTGTACCTTGACCAGTCTGTGACAGTTCTTGTAAGGCTGGCAGTTATGCCATTGCCTTTGCATGCGCCTCTGGACATCACTCGCCTTTTCTGATTTCCTCCTCTAACCCGGGAGCTGTTGTAAGGGTCTCAAGAGATAATTCACATGGAAAACCTTTGTGGACTGTAAGGTGTTCCATGAATATGAGTGCATTTTTAGTGCTGTGTAACTTCCTGGGAGCATGTGTGGCTCTCTAAGTAGATTGTATGCCCAGGGAGGACATGGGTTTTTCAGTTCCTCTGTTACTGTCACTGGACCTGGCATGTCCCGACCCCAGCAAGAGGCGCTCCTAAGTTGTTTACTTGGGGATTGAGATGCTTATTTTTCTAACATGCACTTTCTCTCCCAAAATAGTAATACATATCACTTATTGAATGGAATGGAAAGGGCATGATTCTAAGTATTTTATATATGTTAATTAATTTAATCCTACGAGATGAAGAAATTGATGCTGGGAGACATTGTTACTTGGCTAAGGTCACTGGGTAAATAAATGGCAACACCTGGAGTTCAAATGCAGGACTCCTTACCTCTGAAGAAGTTCTCTTTCTGGTCTCTCCACTCTCCCTCTCCGGCACACCACCACACTCCAATACACTGCCCCCAACACCTGCTCTCCAGTGGAGAAATGCCTCGATTAGTAATAGAATTTGCCAGTTTTTTACTACAGTCAATTTCAAGCTACAAGCCATCACTGAATGCAGAGTCCAGAATGAATGAAAGATTACATTCTGATCAACAGAGTTACAATTGGCTGTGGAGTGCCAGGACCAGCTGGCTCCAGCATACCATTGTCACCTACCTGCCCTTTAGTCTTCCTTCTCCCACCCAGCTCTTCCCAAACCCCCTACTCAACCCCCTCTTCTGGCTGACCTCCCCACTCCATCTCTTCCCTATCCCCTTCCTTCCCTCCCATAATTCTGTCCTATGCAGGCTTGGTCCCTGGCTTGTCTCTGTCCCAGCTGTGGTTATCTCTCCCCAGGCAGCCTCAGAGTACCTGCAGAGCCAGAGAAAACTGCCTGCCTTACAGACCAAGCAACCTTTTCCGGAGCCTGGCCTTAGTTAACCCGGAGGGAACCAGGATAAAATGTTAATAGGGGAGGGTCTGCGAGGAGCCAAAGGATGGGGACCCTGGGAGGTTAGAACTCTGGGGTAGGGGGAACCAGAGCCTGATTCCCAAGCACTGCAGTGAGTGAGGGGGAGTGACTGACCTCCCTCTACCTCTGACACAGTCCATGTGTCTCAGGGCCCTTTGCTGCCACCAGCTCGACATCATCATCATTATCCATGACATCGTCACCATCCGTACCACCATTCACTGAGACTTCCCAGGCACCAGGCCAGCACCTCACATGCACCCTTGCACTGATTTCTCCACCCACCTTTGAAGGGAACTATCACGTGCCCCCAACTTGCACAGAATGCGACCGGGGCTTGGGGATATGTAGTGACGAGCTTTAATGGCCGGTTTTATGTGCCAGCTTGCCTGTACCACAAAACACCCAGACATCTGGTCAGCCATTATTCTGAGTACGTCTGCAGGTGTTTCTGCATGAGATGAACACTTGAATCCCTAGACTGAGTAAAGCAGGTTGCCGCCCCTAGTGAGGGTGGGCCTCATGCAATCACCCCAAACAGAACGAAAGGCCTGACCCTGGCATGAACAAGTGGGGATCTCCCCCTGCCTAACAGCTTCGAAGGTGGGACATTGGTTTTTCCTGCCTTTGGACTTGAACTGAAATATCTGCTCTTCTTGGTCTTGAGGCTCCCAGCATTTGGAACTACACCTTCCGCTCCCCCTGGGCCTTCAGCCTGCTGACCGCAGGCCTCGGGACTTGTCAGCCTCCACACTCGCATGAGCCAATTCCACATATCTCCTGTTTGGTTCTGCTTTCCGGGGGAACCCTGACTAATGTACTTGCCAAGGCCACACAGCTACTCTCTCCTCACTCTGCCAGTCCTTTTACCCATTCTCGTCCCTACTCCAAAATGCACCCTCTCCGCGGAGCCTTTCCTGCCTGAGGGTGAGGCCGAATCCTCTCGCCTCTCGTATCTCGAGCTCAGATGCTGGCCAAGACTTGCTTCCTCTTACCTCCCTGAATCCTTATAGAGTAGTTCTCATGGTGCCTCTGTCCTTGGGTCCTATACGCATGAGGGCGGTCCTGCCAGGGAACGCAGGCCTTGGTCAAAATAGACAGACTATGTGGAATGAATTCTCCCTCCTATGCCACTACCCCGACGGTCAAGATGTAACCATTCATTCATTCATTCATTCATGCCACACATATATAACTGTCCGAATGCTAGTAGGCCCATGTCATTCCAAGGTGGACAAGTCACAATGCTGGCCCTCTGGGAGTTTGGAGCCTTGCAGAGGAACGGACCAGGAGATATACCTGGGCAAGAGAATGCAACAAGTGGCATGAAAGAAATGACAGCAGGTTATGCAGGGCCAGAGGGGCCAGCAGAGAGGCTGCAGCTGTCACTCCAGAGAGATGTCTGAGGCCTCGGCGGAAAATGAAGTGTTTGGAGTGAAGAGGAGCTGTGCTCTCAGCAAGCTGGACGGTGACGGCGCCCCAGAAGAAAATCAGCATAGATGCAGGGAACACAGGACGATGGCCCGTGGAGGTGGGCAGGAGGGGGTTCTGGAAGGTGATTCCAGAAAGAAGTAGGGCTACAGTGAATTATTCTGGGGAGGCTTCCCGGGGAAGAGGAAAGGAAAGAGTTGGGGGAAGAGGTCTCACTGAGGACCGAGGGTGGAAACTGAGGGCTCCGAGGCAGGAAAGGCGAAGGCTTCTCAGCCAGAGCCCAGAGCCACAGCCAGCAGGCGAATGGACAATTGGCTGAGGCCCTCTGAGCCAGGCCTGAAGCAAAGGTCAGTGGAGGGACCTTGGAGGCCCCTTGGAGGGACCTTGAGACCTTGGGAGTAGGCAGCTGGCTGTGCATGATGAGTGTGACCTCGGATGTCCCCACCCATCCCAGTGCATGCCCCAAGGGAGAGCTGATCCCTGAAGCTGGCCCTGCAGGCCACCCCCAGCCATTCCAGAGCTGACCCCTGTGGCGTCACACGGATGACTCAGGCCCCAGCAACAACAATAAGTGGGACTGACGTCAGGCTGGGGGCTCCTGACGGTGACCAGCCTGGCAGGGTGGCCAGCACCCTGCCTGCTGACACTGACCAGGCTGGGTCTCAGGGGTGAGGAGGACCAGCTGTACCCTTTGGACATCTGCCTCCTGGAATCCTGGGCAGGGGCTCCTCATTCTCCCACCCTTTCTGGGATGTCACTCCCGGCCCTCCTCCTCCGAGGCAGAGGAAATGGCTGGGCGGACGAGAGAGGGACAGAGAGCGTGAGAAACAGGCACCTCCCAGCTCAACATCACCAGGCAGACTCTAGACCTGAGTTGGGCTGGGCTGGGAGGTGGCACGTCTGCTGCCAGTTCCCCTGGAGAACTGGGGGTCTGTCCTCCCACGTGAGGGAACGGAGGTGCACCTCTTCTTCTGGGAAGGTCTGTTTGTCCTTCTGGCCAAGCTGGGGTGGGGGTGAGCCTTTATTTCTGTGTTAGTCCCACAGGGGTGAGAAGTCCTCTCTCCATCCTGCAAAGTCTGTATGTCTGTTCCTTTGGGAGGCTTGTGCGTGTCTGTTGTTCTTTGGGGCACAGGGTTCTGTGTAACCGTTCTTGCAAAAGCGAAGGGCCATTCACCTACCCTTGTCAGAGAGTCTGTCTCCCCCTAGGGGCTGATTTTCTCTCCCTGGCATCTTGTGGAGCGGTGGACATCTCTGCTTATCCTCATGATATCCCAGTTACATGGGATGGGGGCCAGGTCTCCTGCTTGGGCGGGGGCCCCTTCTCTCTGAGGTGCCAAATTCGGAGGGTACCCCGCCTGCCTGGCTTGCAGCCGGACACTGCTCCCTGCTGACACAGAGTGCAGCAGGACAGCTACCCCACCCCTAGCGCTCTGCTCCCTGGCCCGGCCGCCAGCCCCAGTCCCTTCAGCCACGCCTGAGTAGTGGCTGGACAGTGCCAGCTCCTGAGTCAGACCTTGAGGAGACCTCAAGTGGCAGGGTCAGGGTCCGCAGCAGGCAGAGCCAGGGCTTCGGGGAGGATGACTGGAGCATGAGCCCAAAGGCGAGGAGCCAGGGCACGTGGCAGAAGCCAAGGCCAGAGTCTCAGGGGCCCCATAGCCTCCAGGGCAGCTCTGAGTCCTGCTGGGGACCCTGGAATGTGCCTCCCCCCCCCCAGAGTGTCCCTGGCTGTGTGGAGAAGGAGATATTGGGGGTGTGGGGGAGGGGGCTTTTTCTCAGCTCTGCACTAACTACTTCCTGTCTTCACCACAGGGAGCTAGAGGTTTCAAAGTCCCATCAGCCAAACAGACCCCCTGCTGGAGCCAAGACAGAGCCTGGGAGAAGCCTGAGCCTGGAGCCGGGGTGGAGGCAGAGGTTCCAGGCAGGGCCTGGCCGATCCAGAGAGGACAGAGCAGCTGCTGGCTGAGCAGTGGGGCTGCAAGGCCAGGCCTGGCCTGGGCTAGAAGGCCAATGGACAGTCTCACCCCTTCAGCCTCATCTTCTGAGAAAGCCCAGTGGCCCAGGGTCTCTGCAGCAGTCAAGGGCTTGGTGGGCACTGTGGCTTGTCCAGGTCTAACCTAAAGCATTCTGGGACTCCCCAGGCCCAGCTCCACACGACAGGAATCTAGCACTGCCCCCAACACACAAAGCTGCCTCATGGCCACAAAAGAATATCACTAGCAACCTGCTGACCAGTCACAATGACCTTCAGCCCCTGACAGGTTCTCTCACAGGTTTCCCTCTGTAGCCACAAAGCTGGCTGCCACACAGCCCAACACACTGGACGTCAGACCTGACCGTGAGGCACCGTACAGCTCAAGTCCAATGTGGAAGTCAGGTTGCCCATGACCTTCAGAAGCTTCTCAGCCTCCTTGAGACCGACCCTCACCACCTCCCTCCATAACCAAGTCCTAGTGGATGGAGCCCAGGTGTGGGGCAGCTTCCTCCATCCCAGGCCCCAGGGAAAGGCCATTAGGCACAGACCCCTGGGGTGCAGAGCACCCACTCAGACCCTAGACCTCAAAGCCACCACCACCCCCCTGCCTGCCTGTCACAGTGGCACCTTAGGGCTAAGGAGGGGGCCAGGGCCCCTAGGCACCAGGCCCAGCGTGGGTGGGATGGGGGGACACAGGAGGCGGGCTTCCTGGGTCTCCGTGTGAAGACAAACAGCAGGCTTTGAGGCCTTGGAAAATCCCGCCCGGGATTCCAGGCCCTGCTAGCGTCACTGCCTTTTGACTATTGTCCCCGTCGGAAACGGGCCCAGCCCCCGGCCAGCTGGGACAGAGCGGCCATTGTGAGGCCCCACCAGGCTCAATGCCCCCTTGTTCGCCCTCCCAGCCCCTAACAAGACTTGGAGGCCAGTTCTTCCAGTTGCTCAGTAGAAAGAAAGGGCCTGTCTGCAGGCTCCGGACCTTGGGAGGGGCGGGGTGGGGCGGGGCAGGGCGGGGCTGCAGAAATCAGCCCCCTGCCCTGTACCCCAGTAGCTGGAGTTCTGAAAAGGAGCCACCATTCCTGGAGCTTCCTTTATACCAGAGGCCCTGAGCAGGGAGACCTAGTGACTAGGTACACCCAACTCAGCCACTTACAAGCCAAGTGACCTTGGGAAAGTCATTTCCTTTCTCTGGCATGAATTCTCTTCTGTAAAAACAACAGGTATTATTACTGGGTGTTTGCTATGTCCTGGGCACTGTTTGAAACACTGCATGCATTCATTCATGTAATCATTTTAGCAAGTTTATGGAATAGGTACAATTATGTTTCGCCATTTACAGATGAAGACACAGAGGCACAGAAAGGCGAAGTCACTTGCCCCAAATTCCACAGCTGTAGCCAAGATTTAAACCCAGGCAGTCTGGTTCCAGAGTCCTTTACCATCTGCTGTGGGGTGAGGATAACCACACTTTCCTCACAGGACAATAGCGAGGGCTTGAGATACCGATACATGAAAAGAACCCAGTGGGCAGTGGAACATAATGTGTGGTAGCCATCATCAGCGCTGCGGGGCTTAGAGATCTCTAGGGGCCAAGATTCTCCCCTGCCCACCCCATTCCCCAAGCTGGGCCCCTCCTCCGGCACCCGACTGGTTCTTTCCCTTCCCCAGGAGCTGCCCCGTGCTCCACATCCGTCTGTGCGGGGAAAAGGCAGGTCATGGAGGAGAACGCAAAGGCAGCAGGACTCAGTCCAGCCACAGCTGGTGCGAGATTTCCCAGCAACCTCTGCTCCTAACCATGGAATCGCCACCAGACTCACCTCCCACACAACACCCCCCCCTCCCCCCCGCTCCCGCCGGGGCTGAGGAAAACGACTTCTAGGAGAGCAGCATGGAGTTGAAGGCAGGGCTGAGAAGGGCAGCAGATCTCCCGACACCCCCGCCCCCTGCCTAGCCAGGTGCTGGTGCCGCAACAGAAGCTCACTCAGGAGCTCTGGGGAGGGGGTGAGGCGCAGCAGGGACACGTGCTCCGAAGCCCACATACGGCAGTCAGTGCGCACAGACCCCAGGGCTCCCCAACCCACCCCCACGTGGGCCATTCAGGAGGCCTGGAGTTGGACTGTCTTCCCAGAACCCGAGTGAAGGCACGTGTCCGGGCCTCCTTGAGGACCCGCACAGACTGGCTGGAGCCCTGGGGAAGGCCCTTGACTCTGTCCAACTCCTGTGCAGAGCCCTCTCTTGTTCGACTTCCATCCAACAGGGGCAGCCCTCACCCAGTTGGGGGCCCAGGGGAGGCGGAGACTCACCCAGAAGTGGCTCCTAGGCCAAGGACCCTATGGGTCGTAAGGAACACACGTTGAGGGGCACCACCTTTGGGGCCTCAAGAGGGAAATTGTGCAGCTGGGCAGGGACGGAGCACAGTGAGAGGCGGGGTGCTGCACGGCTGCTCCCTCGGGCCCCACGTTGGGGTCCATGGAGATTCACGTTTCTCAAAAGAGTGGCGCCCCCAACCACCTGCATCACTAGCACCCGGGTTCTTGGTAAAAGTTCAGATTCAAGGACCCACCCCTCACCAAATTCAGGTCTTTGAGGTGGAGTCTGGAAATCTGCATTCTAAGCCAGCAGACTAAGCAACTGATGAGCCCTGAGGTTGGAAAACCTACCTGGGGACACGTGGGCACAGTTAGAGATCTCAGAACAATCTTCCTGCCAAGAAGTCAAGGCCTGCCAGCAACCTGGGACCTGCTGCTGGGGTGCAGGGCACTCTGGGAGGAACGCTGAAGATGAGGGTGGAAAAAACCTACACTGAGTGACAGCTGCTGCCAGCACCCTGGGCTGCCCTGTGCCCAGCGCAGGTTGAGCACCACACCCACACTCCCGGAATTCCAGCAGCACGGAGGCAGGCTGTGCCTCTGATTTACAGATGTGGAAGCCAGATCAGACACCATCACCCCAGGTCAGGGCTGCGCTGCTCTCATCCCAGCCGGCCCCCACCGCAGGCCCGTCCTCAAGACAGGAGAGCGGTGGCTTCCTTGGGTCCAAGTCCAGTCTCAGTGCTTCTGCCTGACAAGCCGGTGAAGCAGATGCCACTGTTACTCGCCTGTTACAGATGGGTGAGTGGAGGCCTGTCAGCTCAGGTTGGTAACATACAAGGCTTATCCGGGCACCGCTGTCTCTTATGTTGTCATGGAGTTGGGGGAGGAGCGTGTCAGAGATAGGATCCCAGTTTTAGCTACATGTCTATTTTTTATTCAATATATTAAATATATTAATCAGAAAAGTCACATACTATAAATCCAGGAAAATACACAAATATAAATGTCAGAATCTGTCACGTGTCTTCCTCCGAGAGTGAGGTTATGTACATGTGGAAGGAGGTGGGAGAGAGAGCCAGTATGGAAGAGGCTGGGAAAGGCTGGTGGGGGCCCATCCCTCCCTTTCAACTGTCCCCCCTCAACCTCTTCCTTCCTGTATTTACAGCAACATTTGGCTTATTTACAGCATGGCAGTGTGTGTTAAAAATGGTTTATCTTACAAAAACACGAAGGCCAGGGCTGGGATGGGGGGGTTAAGACAAATAGTAGGGGTCTCCCCCAAGAACGCATCCCCCTCCCACAGGGGACGACCTCCCAAAGCCAGTGAGGAGGCGGGTCAGTCTGCAGCTGCAGCCCAGGCAGGGGACAGTGCTCCGGGAGTCTGAGGACCGTGGGCTCAAGGCACGTGGGGTGGCGTGGGAGTGCGCGTACACAGGCCGCATGTTCCTGGGCTGGGTCAGAAGGGCAGCGTCTCCATAAAGATCTTGTCGACAATGGGCGGAGGGGGCACCAGGTCCTCCAGCTTGAGGTAGAAGATGCGCTGCAGGCCCTGCGTGCACAGGGTCCGCAGCTCGGGCAGCTTGCCCAGCAGGCGTGACAGGCGGCTGGCCGGCTGGCACTCGCCCGCCACAGCTGAAACGTGCTCCTTCAGGCAGCCGGCGATGCGGTTCTGCAGCTCCTCCACCCGCCGAGGCTCCTGCAGCCCGTGCCGATCTGTGAGGAAGGCACTGGATCGACCACCCATTGGAGGCGCACCTCCCCCAGACTTGGCCCCGCCCACCTCCGGAACTCCTCCGGCACTTTGTAAAAGCACGCTCGCACTCACGAGCCCATCAGAAGTCTAGGAAGGCATTATCCTCATCTTCCCGGGGAGAAACTGAGGCCCAGAGAGGTTAAATGACTTGCCCAAGGTTTAAAAAAAAGAGCGAAAATCCTAGCCGAGTTTTCTGACGAGGCCAATGGTTGGCTGGTGTGTTTTTTCCCCAAACTGGCCCAAGGAGCCCTGCAGCTGAGCGGTGATGCCCTGGGGGCCCCCTCCAGGGAGAGCCGGCCTCATGCCCACCACTCCCTCCTCTGCCCGGAGAACCTCAGAGTCTGTCCTACATAGCTGGGTCCCCTGTGAAATTTAAGTAAAAATGGAAGAGGGGAAAATTCGGATGCTTTACAAAATAAGCCAGAGAGATCTGAAAACCTCCACATTTAACGCCCAGAGCCCACCCTGCATAATTATATTTACAGAAAGCACCTAGCAGCCAGGCATAGTAACCCGTGCTGTCGGAAGTCAGGACACCCCTGGGGGAGCCGGTGACTGGAAGGGACACGAGGAGGGCTTCTGGGGGACTGGTCACGCCTGCATCTGACCTAGGCGCTGGTTATGTCAGGATGCTTAGCTTGTGCAAATTTATCCTTTGAGCAATTACGCAACATAATTCAGTAAGACTTTAAAAAGAAACCAACCACAACCTAGGCCACAAAGAACACCTACACAGTCTGGACCTTGGGTCAACTGAGACCATTCACAGACTAGCCTGGGCCTTGCGGTCAGATGCAGCTGGGCTCGAACCCGGGTCCTGCCCAGCAGGGCTGCTCTCAGCAAATGCCTGCCCCTCTCTGCATCTAGTCACCCTAACTTCACGATGTGGGGGCCAAGGAGCGTCACACGCCAGTCCACCCAGGGCCCTCAAGCCCTTCCCAACCCCCAGGGCTGGCCACTCACCTGTGATGAGGACAAGGGCGGACAGGCAGGCGAAAGCAGGCACGTCGACGACCAAGCTGTGCAGGGACCGCGAGAAGGCCAGAATGCTGTCGATCCAGTCGCCGAAGCCTCGCGTGCACTGCAGCCGGTGCAGCACCAGGCCGGAGCAGAAGATGAGCTTTGCCTCGGCTGGCTTCGACCTGGCAGGTGGGGAGACAGATGGTGGTCAGGGGGGGTCCCGGGCAGGGCGGCGGGGGAGGGGCTCGGCAGACGGCGGGCGGCTCACCGGTAGGCCAGGCGGAGGATGAAGAGCTCCAGGAAGGCTGACTCCAGCAGCAGGTCCCGGTCGCCTGCGCACAGCTCAGCGAAGCCCGGGATCTTCTCGGCCCACTTTCGGATGACCTCCAGGGACCCCGAGAGCAGGTCGTAGAACTGCCGCACGTCCCCAGCATCCTCCTTCCCAAAGTGGGGCAGCGCCAGCTCCTGGAACTGGGGGGCAGCCCAGGGGGGCGGGGTCAGGGCACAGGGCCCTGGACAAGGCCCACCATGTGCAGCCACATCACGCCTCAGAGGCCAGATCCCAGGGGCGAGAGAGGAGCTGAGATGCCGCCCACCTCATGCCTGCAGTTCCCAAATGCCCACGGTGGAGGCTGTTGGAAGGAGCTCATTTTTCTGACTGGGCACCCACCCGAGGGGGCACATTTTCCCATCTGGTCAGCCCACGGGGGCTCCTCTTTTTTCAGCCTATCCAGCTGGGGAGGGGCCTTCCCTAAGGTGCACGGGTCCTGGGTGTGGGCTGGTGAGGCTCACCTTGGAGTAATCCAGTTTGGCTGTGCTGGGCCCCGAGTCCAGGTGTGCCCGGACCAGGGAGGTGAGGAGATTGGCTGGGGAGACATCTGGGGGCTGCCTGGGCTTTGAAGGGAGCCGCCCCCGACGTCCCTTTAGGCTGTCTGTCCGGACAACTGCGAAGAGATGGCAGGGGTGAGGGAGGGAGGGAGGAAGGGACCCCGGAGAGGGGCTCTCAACCCAAGCTGTGTGCAACAGAGCTGGGAAGCTCCAACGACCTAGAGCCCCTAGAATCCCCAGGGGTACCTCACAGCGGTTCACTGCCCACACGGAAGGCAGATGAACCAGAGGTGAGGTGGAACTATGGTCCAGGCATGCCCCCCGCTGCAGCCCACCAGGACAGATGCCTGGGGATTCTGCTGCCCCTGCCCCATCAGGCCTGCCTCTGTCCCAGCCACCCACCTTCCTTCACCATGCCCACAGCCAGGCACTTCTGGAAGCGGCAGAACTGGCAGCGGTTTCGCCGCCTCTTATCCACAGGGCAGTCCTTGTTAGCCAGGCAGATGTACTTGGCATTTTTCTGCACTGTGCGCTGGAGGGGGGACAACACGGAACAGGCTGTCAGGGCGTGGGGGGGGGAACCCAGGGGAGGGGACCGTCCAGATCCTGCTGCCATCACGGACAAAAGCGCTCTCTGTTCACAGCTATTTTTCTAACATTTGGGTGGCAGGGGAGGGAGAGGTGGAAGGGTGGGGGAAGAAAATGTCTTGGGGACAGTGGGGGAGGTTCTGCATCAGGACGAAGACCCCTGGGACACCAGATTAGGGGCTACGGGCTCCCTGGCAGCCCAGGCACCTGTACTTCTTATGTGCCTGCATCCACCTGTCCCTTCCTTGGGGCACACAAGAGAGGGCCGAGGAGGGGTAGGGGTGGGAGCGGGAGCGGGGACGGGAAGCTAAGCAAGCACCCAGAGACGGGACAAACCCAGAGGCTGTTCCCAAGTCCACCCCCAGCCCTCAAGCACCAAGCCCTCTTCCCAGCTCCTTTCATCTCAGGCCAGGAACACGAGCGCCTGGGCCCCTTCCCACCAGGACCTTGAGTGGGGGAAGGACAGGCAGAGGAAACCCCAAGGCTGGCCACTGGGACGGACCCCCTGGTACCCCTGCAGCCCACACCCTCTGCCCATCGCTCACACCTCCCTCTGCTGCACTGTGGTCACACAGCTGTGAGTGCCCTAGTACATACATGAAAGGTCCCAGCCCCGTGCACCTCCCTGAAAGGCAGGACTAGTTGCGAGAACCCAATGGAGGCTGCCACAGACCCCGCTGGAGGGAGAGCCCAGCCCATCCCCACTCCTCATGAAAAGCCACACCCAGGGCAGCCCAGTACCTTGAAGAAGCCCTTGCAACCCTCGCAGGTGCGGACACCGTAATGCTGGCACGAAGCGTTGTCACCACACACGGCACAGCGACCCTCGCTTCCACCTGCAGCCCCACTCCGGGACTTAGCTGAGGTCACAGGCATGGTCAGCATCCCTGGGCCATCAAGGCGTGGAGAGGTGGGCACCAGGCCTGGGAAGGCCGCTGGCATGGAATAGCTCTCCCCCTCTACCAGCTGGTGGGTGGCCTGAGAGGGGAACAGCTTCAGGGGGCTCTGAGCCAGGCTGGGGCTAGGGCCGGTGGTGGGGCTGAAGGAAAAGAAGGCTGGCGGCTGGGGTGGGGCAGGAGCCTTGGGCAGCTGCTCTGTCCATGCCCGCAGGCTTTCATAAGTCTGGCTGGGTGAGAAGGGGCCAAAGGAGCCATCCCAGGGAGAGAGCTGGGGCGGCTGAAGGCCAGGCGTGGGTGGAGATGGGGCTGAGCAGGGGCTGCCGTAGTAATCAGAGCCGCTGGAGGACAGGGTCTCATCTAGGGGGCCGCTCAGGGTTCCGGGGTAGCAGCCGTACACCTGGAAGTCCTCGAACTTGAAGGAAGCAGAGGCAGGGGAGGTGGCTGAGGATGATGATGTGGAGGAGGCTGAGGAGGAGGCTGAGGAGGATGGCTGGGCTGTTCCCGGCAGCTGGTACAGGAAGGTGTCAAACTCCCCTGTGTAGCCGTCCATGAAGGTGCTGAAGCTGGGCAGGGCAGTGGGGGCAGTGGGAGCCGCCTCGGGGCTGGCCAGGTCCATAGCGGGCTTGCTGAGCTCGGAGGTCAGAGGGTCACTTGCCAGGTGGTCATGGGGTCCTGGACTTGGTGCTGGTGTCCCATATTGGGCTTGGATACAGGGCATCTCTGGAGAGGGAAGACAGCAAGGGGTTGGCCGGGGGGAGGGAATCAGTGAGGGAGGCCTAGAGCCTGACCTCTAAGTCCAGACCCCCGAGCGGCCAGGTGGCAAGAATGCCAAGCAGACCTGGGATCCCAAGGCTTTAGGGTCACAGTCCGCCACAGAACCCAGGAATCCTAACCCCCAGCCACAGTACCATCTCAACCTCCTTGTCACAGAACACCCCTGGGCAAAGGCCCAGTGAGAGTGGGCTCAGTTGGAAGGCAGGCCACACCCAGTCAGTCTGGGAACCCTAGGAAGGCACCCAGCCAGCGATTCTCTGATGGAATGGGGGGCGGGGGGGAGGGCTGTGTTCCTCCAGCCCCTGTCCTCCCTCACTGGGCAAGGCACGGTGAGGGCTGGGAGAAGGGTGGGTGGGAGAGGCAGCCAGGCTCAGCCCTAGCCCAGTCCCCAGAACAGATACGCCGTTTCTCCAACCTGACACTCATGGGAATATTCCCAGGCACCACCTAGTCTCTGCAAGCCCCCCTCCTTCCCCCACGGCACTGAGGAAGAAGGACATCCTGCAATGGAAGAGGAGCTGGGAGTGAAGGCCTCACTGCCTAAGAAATTGGCCTAAGCAGCGATGAACCTGCCCTTTCTCCCTGGCCCCACCCTGCGTACTGAGCAAAGCCTGAAGATCCCACACACACCCTGGTCCTGCCACCTGGGGGACGGTATCCATTCTGTCCTTGCATGGGACACTCCCAGGGGCAAAGAGGAAGAGGGCCCAGGCCTCCTCACCCCGTCCCCAGCTCCCCAGTGGGCTGGGCAGCCCGGCTCCAGACCCCGAAAGGCCAGAGACTGAGAAGAGTCAGAGGGGAGGCTGGAGGGAGGGGAGGACAGCCCTGTGGACATCCAGGAAAATGGACAGTCCCGAGGAGGAGTTTCTCTGCTGCCCCCAAAGCATTTTTCTCTGTAGTATTTATAAGAGAACTCTTGGAGTAGCCGGAGGACTTGCGATGGCTCTGCAGGGAGCAGGAGACTGCTGGTGGGAGGGTGGCAGCATCCTGTCACTGCCTGGGTCCCTCCACTAAAGTGTGCTCGGGAAAATTCAGGAGCTCCGACGAAGGGGGCTACACTCCCCACCCGAGGAGTCTGAAGGAGCAGAGCTAGCAGCATTCGGGAATGATGGAACCCTTAAGTTCCCAGACTGGTCACAAACTAACAGAGAAGAGGCTCCAGAACAGTGTCCCCTCCCATCTCCGTGCCTGGGGTCTGCACGGTTCTAGCCTCACCAGTCAGGGAGGAAGGTGGGTAAGAAAGCTGGCTGGAACAGAGCACCACAATCAATGGGGACAGTGGGAAGGGGCAAGGGTTCCACCACCTCCTGGCCAAGAGTCCAAGGAGCCCTCTGGTTCTAGCCTTTCTCTCACCTCCACGGGCCCCTAGCTGGGTTAGCACCACCCCTGACGTCACACTCCCCCAACCAGCCCAGAAAACAGAGCCCCTGGAAGCTCTGGCCCCACCCACCCAGTGGCACCTGTCCCCAGGCACACAGCACCTGTGAGAGAGAAGGGTGGCCACCTCTGCCTGCACTAGGAGAGCCTGGACAGGGATGGGTCTGAAGTGGAGGAAAGGCAGCTGCCACGGAGGGCTGGGCGTTCCAGCTTTATTCAAATCCTGTTTCTCCACTTGGACACCCCACATCCGGATCAACCCCCACCACCCTATCCCTCCACCCCCATGCAGGTACTTAATGGCACAAGATACAGACCCACATGGGGGTGGGGACGACTACGCAGTCCCACAGGGAGGAGGAAGAGGCGGGGTTGAAGGAGGGAGGGGGAGAATCCGGCTTCAGGCAGGTCCTGGCAACAATGTGCCTTGCACCTGTTCTGCTGAAGCCGCCTCAGGCGTCACCCTACCTGTACGATCCAACAAGCACTGTGGGGGGAGATGGGTGACTATATGGGGGTCAAGGAGTGGGGGTGCCCTCCAGGCAGTACCACAACAGAGACTCCAACGTTAGCAACTGCCATCCAGGATCCCCAAGGACCAGGGTTTCCACCTCTCTCCTCTCTCTCTCACACACAGAGGATCTGAACTACAGCTAAAACGATCTTCCTTGTGCTTCCAGAGATCCTGCTCCTGCCCCAAGAAGACTCTTCTATTCCAGCATGCAGCAGCGATCCCTCCACGGTTCAGCCACCAATGCTGGCTATTTCCATGGGGAACCGAGAGGTCTCCTAACACAGTTCAGGCAGAAACTTCAGGCTGGGTCCCTGCAAACTAAGCTACAGCCTCTAAAGTGTAAAGAAAACTACTAGGGGCATGAGGAAGGGGCTGACAAGCTGGCAGGATTTGGAAATCCAATCCTGGAAGGAGTCAGATGGGTCCCAGCAGCTGAAGCTCTGTGTACCTTTCCCCCCAGTGTACTGAGAATCCCATCAGCACCCAAGTCCAGCCAGCTTCCTACAGAACAAGTCTCGACTCCTGGCGCCAACCCTAACCCCCCGAGGCTTCCACCTTGCACAGACACTCCCCCCTACCCCGTTACCCCGCACCGAGTAGACTCGAATCCAATCTGGGTCCTCATCCCGTTCCAACCGCCCGCACCCCACGCCAGAGCTGCACCCTACACCCGCTCTCCTGCATGAAGACCCTACAACATCATTTCTACCCGCGCGTACACCCATCTCCTTCATGCAAAACCTCCTAAAAAAACAAAACAGCTCTGAGGAGCTGCACGATCCCCGCGGGGATACCTACCCGGCCGGCTCCTGCTCCCCCTGCCCTGGACCAGCACCCCGAGTTGCAGCCTGATCCCGAGTGCGCTTCACAAGTCCTGCACACTCGCTCAACTTTCGCAGCCTCCGCCACTGGGGCTCCGCGGCTGAGCCGACCCTCTTCTTAAGCGCTCCGTGACGCACGGAGAGGGGCGGGGGCGCTTCTGACGCACGGCCGGTGAGCCCTGGCCATACAAGGGCGCGGGGGGCGGTGCGGTTCCGGCAGGAGGCGGCGCGGGCCGGGGAGCCCGAGGGGGCGGAGCAAGAGGGGGCCTGGAATGTCTGAGCGGGTGACGCACGCGGGGTTCCATTGACGCAAGGAGCCCGGACTGTTTGATCTATAAATAGTCCCCTCGCGCCCACTGCGCAGGCTAAAAATAGCAGCTCGTGGACTCCCGAGGCTCCCCCCGCCGGACTCAGGACCCGGCTCGGGGTCCCCAGGTCCGAAATAACCCGCCAGGGAGGGCCAGAGCCCTAGGAGAGGGCGCTCTAGAGCCGCGGCCGCAGGGCTTCCCCGACGAGGATCGCCTCACCCTCCAGCTGCTCCCCGGAGCCATGACCGTCCGCGCCCGCTCCCTCTGGTTCCCTTGCCCTGCTCCGCCTTGCACCCTCCCGAGCCCTTCCTGTAGGCCTGGGACTGGGGCGGGCACTCAGGGACACACCTGGGGCACCTGCACCCTCACCTCAGCCCCATGCACTTGATCAATCTTCCCCACCAGGGTCTCCCCAGCAAGTTCTCAGGCTACCCTAAGGCTCAGTCTGAGTCTTATTCTCTCCCCCCACTTTCCTATGCAAAGTACCTTCCAGAGGGCAGGGGTTTGCCAGGCCGGAGACGGGCGGGCCAGTGGGCTCTACTCCACCCGCAGAACTTCATTTTTCACCAGTCCCCTCCACAGTCCCTTCCAGGCTGAGTGAACTCTGGTGGGAAATTACCGAATTTCAGAACCGGGTGGAGCCTGAGAAGTCTTTCAGAATTTGTGCTACTCTTCCCCATTTTATAAATAAACAGGCTCAGAAATAATGGCACTTGCTCAAGGTCACACAGGAAAGTAGTGGCTCATGGTTGGGGCGGGGTGGGGGTGGTGGTGATGAAACCCAGGGCCACTGCCTGTGCCGCTAGGAGGTCTTCTCCTGCTTTCCCCTGTCCCTAGTAAGGGAGCACCCACACTCCCACCTCACCTCCACACCTGTGTAAAGAGTAGTTCTGATCTGCCCTGTAGGAGCAGGAAGGGCCTTCCAAGGCTATATCAGGGCACAGACCAGGCTGCAGCCACCTGGAACCTTAGTGGGTCTGGCTGTCACCCCTCCACCCCCATTCTGCCCCTAGACTGGGGAGCTTCCCCCTCCCCCGGGCTAGGTAAGAGAGGAAGAGAGGGTAATGTTCATAAGAGAGCCATCCCCCTACACATGGGGGCCAGCACAGGCGTGCGCACATGCACAGGGGCCCCACCCAGCCCCCTTCTCCCCTGCAAGTCAACATGACCAGTGTCTGCTTCCCCTGAGTCCGAACTCACCCACCTCAGTCTCACCTCATCTGGTCATCCTACAGCAATTCCCTCTACCCTTGAGGCGTTTCCCGCTCCTCACATCCATCCTCATCTCCCTCGCAGACTCCCCATGCCCTTGTCTTCAGTGCCCCTGCCCTCACTCCACCCATTCAAGGGTCCTGCCAGCACTTCCAACTCCAACTGTTCCAGGCAGCACCTGTCATCTTTGCACTTCCTGCCTGTCACCCAGTGTCTGCTCCAGATGCCTCACATGTAACTTTTCATTTTTTTCCTGAAATTCTATTCTGGAACATCTTTGGGATCCCCCATTCCTACTGCCAGCCACAGCCCATGCCTCCCTGATACCTGAAGGCAGTGGCAGCAGACCGACGGAGTGAGGCCAGTGACCTCCCCTTTTCCTTGCCCTCACCCACTAAGAAACTGCCCCTCCACTCTCCAAACCCCACTGTCCGCCGCGGATGGAGCAGTCTTCAGGTAATGCAGATCTCATTCAGATATCTGGTCAGGACCTGCCAGAACTCCCCCGTTATACTCTCCACGTGGGCCAGTCTTCAGAGATCTCTGGCTTTTCCCAAGCCATCTTCTGGAGACCCTGGAGGGCCACCTGGGTAAAGGGGAAGCATGGGCAAGATAATACCAAGGTGACCAATCCAGGATCCCCATCCAGGATTCTCATCCAGGTTCCCCACCCCAAACTTAAGCGGAAGTTTGTTTTTATTTTTCGTCTTGGGTTTTTGCAAAGATTTTGCTTACGGGAAAAAAAGGATCCAGTGTAAAAAAAAAAAAAAAAAAGCTTGAACCACCAATATACTTCCTGTTCTCCCATTTTGCAGATTAGGACCCAAGGGCTCCCAAAGGAGCTGCACTCTGTTCAGGCTCACAAAGCAAGTCTGGGCTGGTGAAACTGGGCTTGCCTCCCAGCCCCCCATCCCGCCCAGGGATGCACCCCTGCACCCAACAGGGCCTTCCTCAAAAGATAAAAATAATTTTAACATGTCAGCAAAGGATGATTTGCCAGATCAGCATTCTTCTCTCCATCCCCCACCACACAAACAGGTGCGTTAGCTGTGGCGTGACCTGTGTGCGCTCAAGCCCAGCCTTACCAGTTCTGAGAGCTGGGCCAGCCTGGAGCCCTAGCACCTGCCTTTCCTCCCTGACTTTCCATCTGTAAAAAGCAGCACAGGCCATCCCTCCTAGCCCTGGGGAGGCCCACCCAGAAGCCCCAGGGAACTCAAGTGTGCTGAGGAGCTGTCCAGGGCCCTGGCCTAAATCTCTGCATCTCAGCACTAGCCTCCAAATCTGCGTATGCAGTCCGGGCCCCACCTTCCCTGGCTGTTGCAAGTTTGGAGGCTGTGGCCTTGCTGTTGCAAAGGCCGGGGGGGGGGGGGCAGTGGGCAAGTGCACCTGCACTTGGTCATGCTTGTGGAGGTGGAGGATGCTGGAAGGTCTGAATGCACTACACTCTGAAAATAGGAGAAAAAGGCAGAGTCCTTCTGTGGGAGCACACCCAGGGCAACCCATTAGGCACCTATGTGGACGGTCTAACCTAAGACAGAGGAGAGAGAGGTGAGAGGGGTCTGGGGGCCCTGGGCCTTATCCCTGCTGGCCAATGCCCTCCAGGGAGGGTGGGCTGGAGCTCTGACTGGGGATGGCATCTGGCGAAGCAGGACCGCGGGGAAAGGCGTACTTGATACAGACCTCGGGAGGCCTAGAGTAGATGCTGGTTCCACACAGGACCCTTCCCCCTTTAAGAAGTCTAGTCTTCAATAGCAAAATAGCTCCCGGGAGTGGGGGTGGGGTGGGGTACAGGTAATGATGAAGCAGGTAATGATGGGAGAGGTATCTACAACCAGAGGGGAGAACCAGAAGGTAAGGAAGGGCCGTGATAACACAGGAAGTGCAGGGATGGAAGAGGTCGAGTTGAAGACAAGACAGCCACCCACGTCAGGCTCCCACGGCAGGCCTGGCCCACCAATCTACCCCCATAACCCTCCCCCCCCCACTGCCCCTGTCTAAGGGCCTTGGGCCGACCTTCCCACCACCCGCCGGGCCTATCGCTCCTCTCCCCTCTAACCCCGCTGACCCTCCAAGACCTCAGCTCACGTGCCACCCTCCGGGACCCGCCTACCTTCATAATAAGCGCATCCTCACCGGGAGTGGGGGGCATGGGGAATTCCAGTCAGGGGTCAGCCCAGGGCACTTCACGAGGATTCTTCCACTTAACCCACCCCCAGCCTTCCGGGATTGAGTTCTGACCCACACCTTACAAATGAAGAGATGGAGGCTTGGGAGCAGGACCCAAGCTCAGCTCCCCCAACTCTCGGCCCTGTGCCGGACCCAGGGCCCCCATTGTTCTTCCAAGGGCACCGCAGGACCAGGCACACAGCACGGCCTGTAGGCGGGAAACAGCGGTGGCCGTGAGGGTTCTTTGGAAGGACTGGCAGCGCTCCGGTTCACGCTCTGCGGATGGCCACCCGTGTGTGCTCACTCTGGAAAAGTTGTCGAACTACCCTTTAAAATATCACACCTACCATTCACACACGTTTCCGTATATCTGTTATACTTCCAAAATATACATTTAATTAAAAAATAGCCACGCCTCAATGAAAGTGATATATATATATATATGCAAATGGTACAGATGCCACTGGAATCCACTGAGTACAAACTCATTCGAGCGTGTGTTCCTGAAATCACAGAGAAACACTGGCCGTTTCTCATTATTTACTTGCTCTCTCCATACATATTCAGTACACAGCTCTGAGTGAGGAGAGGCCATGATATCTGACATTAGAGAAGGGTCCTCACACGGTATGTTTTCTGTCAACATACTGTGTTTTCTGAACAACTCAGTCGGCCCTCGCCCCTCCTAGTCACATCTTATGGGTCCTTCCCATGTGTTCGGCCACATCCTGCCCCCACCAACGTGTGAACGTGAGGGCAAAACCCTGTCTCCCTCACCACCTTGGTAGGGGGACCCTTCATGCGTCCTTAACAGTAAGTAGCCCAGGGCCACCCCAAATGTTCCCCAGCCAAGAGGGAGGGTGTGGACCCGGGTGAATAGGGCATGGAGGAAGTGGAACTGCTCAGCCCCTTTCCCACAACGTCCCCGGGCCTCGGGCCGGCCCCCTCCGCTGCTGGGCAGAGGGCAGGAACTTGCCCTACTTTCACCAGACCATCGCCACCCACAGATCTCCACACCCTTCCCTGGGGTGGGCAGAGGGACTGAGCTTTGCATCCTCTCTCTGAGAAGTGGCCAGGGAGCTTCCCCTGCTCAGCCCCAGGACCTATCACCTGCACTGACCTGGCCACTTCCTCTTCCTGCCCTGGCAGTGGGCACAGGGATCCGTGCTGGGGGTGGGGACACGCTGTCTACTGCCCCAAGGGGCTTCCCAGGGACAGCTCTGAGAACTGAGGATACAGAGTGAGGGCCAGGCCACTGGCTCTGATCTCGGGGCCCTGGCCCAGGCCTGCTGCCACCACGCCTCTCTCCCCAGCCTGGGCAGGGGCACTAGACGGAGGAGCTCTCAGAGGCGTCTGTGACCAGGAGCCAGGGAACCTGGTGTGCGACCTGGGGCCAGTCCCTTGCCTTCTCCAAGGCTGTTTCCTCATCTGTCCAATGCAGACAACGTCACAGGTCCCAGTGCTGTGAGAATTTGATCTGCTGCCCTGACTGATACAGCTTGGTGGGCTGGGCGTCATCCTGCAAACCAAGGGGTCATGGGTTGATTCCCAGTCAGGGCACAGGCCTGGCGTGTGGGCCAGGTTCCTGGCTGAGGGCGTGTGGGAGACAGCTGGCTGACCCATGTTTCTCTCGTACTTCGATGTACTCTCCCTCTCTTTCTCCTTCCCTTCCCCTCTCTTTAAAAGTAAATAAATAAAATCTCAAAAAACAAAAAAAGAATCCAGTCTGCTAACAGAAGTGGAAGGCTCCACAGTGAAATGGAGCACAGGCCAGGGGCGGGGACTCTGGGGACCCGCAGCAGGATCCTAGGACGTGCAGGGACAGGAGACGCCAATTAAGGAACCAGCGGCCCCCTTCTTCAAGAACCGGAGAAAAAAAGCAACCCCATCTCCATCTCTCCCTCTCCAGGGCTTCAGGGAAAGGAAGTGAGAGTGTGCCCACAGATGTGACTCCACCCAGCACCAGAAAATTCCAGATTCCGTATGCAGTAAGTGTTCAATTAATACTCTGAAGACAGCCAGTTAATTAAGGAGGGCAGGCCTCTCTCCACAGAAGTCATCTTCAGTTCAGTAATCTCTCGACCCCCACTCCCTTCTTAAGCCAGAAGGAATTAACATGCAGCACAAAGGAGTAAGATTAGACTTCAGGAAGAACAGCCAGAGCTGGGAACCAGACGAGACCCTGGAGTTCCTCTGGGAAAAGTCTGCCCACACCTCGTTTGCTCTCTCCTCCAATCCCTCCTCTGCCCGACCATCTGCTCAGCTCCTGGCCAGCTCCTCCCCCTCCGCCCTTGGAGGGTCTCCCACCGCCGCCACCCTGCAGGACATCAACGCCCACCAAATTCCCCTGCCCCTGCCCCTGCCCAGGGTCTCCACCCAGCCACCTTGGGCAAAATTTCAAATTCCAAAATAAAAACCCTCTGATAATGAGCCCCAGCCGGAAAGACTGATGCATTTTCCTATTGTTAAAGTATTTTTAGTCACAGGCTCTGGATTCGTTTAGAGACTCACGTTCAGAAAGGGAAAAAGTTTTTTTTGTTTTTTTTTTTTTCAAGAACTGAGAAGGAGCGCACAGGAGCCTCCCACGTAAGGAGCTGCCGCTTATTCCAGGCCGAGCCCAAGCCCCTGGCCCAGGGCCTGGGGAGCATGTTTGTGGTAGGCTGGTTGGCAGGCCTGCCAGGCCTCACTCCAGCTCTGCTTCTCAGGCACCAGAACCAGCTGGGAAGTCGGGCAAGAAGAGCAGGGCCAAGCTGGAGGGCCCAGGGAAACCAAGCCCAGGGGTCTGCCCCCTAGTCCCAACCAGCTGGGGGACCCGGGGACCCTCCTCCAGAACCTATGCTGAAGTGCCCTGATGGACACCCAGCTCACTCCAGTGTCCCTCCCCAGCCTGGGCACACCAGTGCCTCACCCGTGCCCGGTGAACAGCGGAGGAGGCTCGAGACCCTGTTGGAAATCCCCGAGGGAGCAGAGAGAGGGCATCATGCCTCTGGTTCTCGATCACGAAGTGCTCCCAGGCCCCACTCCCATCATGCAACTGTCGTCAAGCCCCTACCTCTTGTTTCTCGGGATGTTGGCCACCCTTCTCCCTCCTCCTCCCCCACTCCTCTCAAGGCTAGAGAAACCACAAAGCAGACAGTCACAATGGAAAAAGGTCCCAATAGTCCAGCTCTTATGCCTCAGTTTCCTCATTCTTAAGACTCACCAGCTTCCTCCTCACAATCTGCTTTGGCTCACAGACCCCGGACAGCTGCAGCAAGGGAGAATCCCAGGACTGGATGCAGGCTCTTCCCGGCAGCCTTGGGGAGCTCCGAGGGCAGAGACGTGACTGCCCGGTCAGCCTGTCCTGCCCAGCCGAGGCTGCACACCAGCTGAACAGGCTCAGGACAGGCAGCTCTCCGCAAGCCAGCATGTCCTGCTCTGTTTATATAGCAGAAATCGGAGCTGGCCTCTGGGGACAGGGGGAGCTGCCTCAGGGCCCTCTTGGCTAAAGCCTGACTTTGGCCCAGGTCAGCAAGAGCCCAAAATAGTCAACTGACGGGAGCCCTGGGTGTGCGTGACGCTGGACCCATGCCCAGGCCTGGCAGACAGGTGCCACGTCACAAGACCAGCAGCCCTTGCACTCATGGGGCCCCAGCTGGCAGCCCCTCAGGGTGGCCTTGGCAGCGTATCTGGCATGCGTTCCATCCAATCACCCAGACAACAAGGTGAACACAGAAAATTCTGCCAGGGGGGCTGCTGTGGACCCAGAGAGAAGGCTGGGAGCTCAGGACTTGGGTTCGAGCTGCGGGCAGAGGTGGGGCCGACGGAGAAAAAGGTGCCTGGCCCACTGCTGACCTCTTCACTCACGTGCTCCCCAAGTCATGATCTCTGGCTGACCGGGGACACCTGCCTCTCCCACTTACAGTGATTCCTCTTCCTGGCCCCAGCCCAAGGCTGGTGGCACAGAGCCCGCCGCCAGCCTGAGGCCAGGTGCACACCCAGGACAGCCTCTGGGAGAGGACGCCCTGCTTCCCAGGGCTTTCTCTCTTCCCGTCCAGGCTTGGGCTGGACATCCACCCTCCCCCTCCCAGCCACCTCTGTGGGGCACTCTGCACCCTGAACACCAACTCCCCAGGGAACAACATTGTTGAGGGAGGGGGGAGGGGAGACACTGAGTAGCTCTGGCTGCACCAAAGATCTCTCAGGGCCAGAGGAGGGCTACTGCTCAGAAACAGCCCTCTGTTCTGGGGGTGGCACAGGGTCCCTGTCCGGTGTGCCAGGCTGGACTCCAGCCCCTCAGGTAAACACAGTAACCAGGATGATGGCGTCCTGAGCCCCTCCCAGCCTCTCAGGTCCCCAGAGGAAGGGCTGGTGGAAACCCCATCCCCACCTCTCACTCACAGATCAGTTGTGCCTTCTCCGGACAGGACGCAGGCTCAGACAAGGAGCTGTGTCCTCCCCAGCAGATCAGGCCGCTGTGCTTGCCTGGAATCCAGGAGACCTGGTCTAAACTTGGCCCTGCATGTCCTCGCTGTAGGGCCTTGAAAAGTCACTGCTCCCCTCTGTAACTCAGCTTCTTCTCCCATAAGGCGGGGAGGTGAGCCAGATGGCCGAGGAAACCTCTGGCCATGTCCAGAAGACTGATATGTTCCCTCTCAGGAATGCTCCACGAATAGGGGAGCGTCTCTCCCGGACCTTGGTTAGCAAGACCCTCCTCATTCACAAAGGCACCTCCCCATACCAGACCTCACAGGACCTTCAGGGCTGCCATAGTGGGGAGGGGGCATCAGCACCCTTTCGGGGAGGAATGGGGTAATCCCCACCTTCCCTGCACTCACTCCTCTGGTGCAGTGTCTGTACCCTAGAAACAAGCCAGCTTCCCATCCCCCACTATGCTCCCAGCCTGGCCTTGAACTACCCAACCCTGCCCCATTAGCCTCCTGAAACTAGGCACATGTTGCCTTGGGAGCAGTTGTCACCGACCCAGAGAGCCCCTCCTCCACCTGTCCTACTAAGCAAATGAGGCTTCCCCCTTCCCACCCCCACCTGACCCCCACCACTGTGCTGAGCAGTGGCACCTCGCCTACCGCCTCTGCAGGGCTTCCCCTTCACCCCCCAAACCACATCCACTGCAGGCAGCCCCACGCCCACCTCTGCCCCACCCCCACCCCAGCTGCACAGGGCCCCAGGGTGTACACAGGACTAGGACAGAGCACTTACCACCCTGGAGGAATGGCCAGACCTTGGAAAACACTCAAACCACCCTCTGGGCCTTCGGGGCCTGGCCAAAGAAGCTGGGACACCAGGGAGGGGCCAGGACTGGCTTCTGTCCATGGTGGAGGCCTGCAGAAGGGGAGTCAGTGTGACTGAGGAGAAACCAGTCAGCAGGGACATTCCCTGGAGACAGTACAAGCCGTAAACACAGCTGTGGGAACAGGGGCAGGACCCAGGCTACTGGGGAGACAAGCTAACCCAAGGCGGGGCGTAAGAGCCTGGGTCCCATGCCCCCAACAAACACTCTTGGGGATGTAGGTTGTGGCCAGGAGACGCTGACAGCATCTGGGGCATCTCAGGGCCACGGAGACACATGGACACACCCAGCCCCCCGGCCTTGCACCCTACTCTGGGGTGAGGGCGCCTCAACCCAGCTTTCAGCCCCTGATGTGCACAAAGGAACATCTTGTACACAGAGGAAACAGAACTACTGTGAAGAGAGAGAGGAACACCCTTCTCTCCTGACCCCCAAGGTGGCCCCCAAAGCTTCATAGGCCCCACAGGGCAGGCCCTCCATACCCTCTTCTCCAGCCATCTAACCAGAGCAATGGGGACTCTCAGGAACATTCTGTGAAGGGACTCCAGTCCCAAAACGGGACGGCCCAGCTTCAAGTAGAGAACTTAAAAGCAGGATGTGCTGGATCCCAGACTGCCTAGGTTCGGGTCCTGGCCTCATCACCTGCAACCTTGGGCAACTCACAGAACCTCTTTCCTGTGCCTCACTTCCCTGATCTGTGAAAATGACAGTCTATGATGACCTCTCTGAAATTAACAACCACAGGGTTTCCATCAGGCTTGAAACGAGTTATGCATACAGGGCTTAGAACAGGGCTGGACACACAGATGTGACGTCAGTTTGAAGAGAAATTAAATGTGGACACATCAAACCTAATTCCAGACCCTGGTTCCAAGCTGCTCTGGGCCTGGCCTCTCCTTCTGGAGCCAACCGTGTGCGCACCCCTCCAGCCTCTCCAAGCTCTCCCCACTGACCCCACTGGTGCAAAGCCCCCTTCAGCCGGTGCACCTTAGTCCCACATCTCTCCTTCCCCTTGCCCACCCTTATTCAGCCCTCTCCTCTCTTGACTGGGCCCCAGAGGGCAGGACCGACCAAGGCCTGGCCTGCTCTGGTTATCAGGCTGCCTTCAGGCCGTGGGGAGGCCTGGGAAAAGAGAAGTAGATGTGGCCATGATAGGAGGCAGAGGGAGTAAGGAGGAGGGCCCCAGAGGGTGGGTGATGGGATTCCTCCGCCCTCCTGACTTCTGCCCCAACACCCTCAGCAAAGGGAGCTCCTCCAGCCCCCAGGGCACAGGCTCTCCTCCTACAGAGCCCCAGCTCCCCTGTTCCTGAGAGTGTAACAGGAGGGGAGAGGGGAGGCCGAAGGAAAGGAGGAGGGAGGGCAGCCCGGAACATCTGGAGGCTTACCACTCCTGAACAGAAGGCAAAGTCAGACTGCACCCCTGCCCCAGCCCACAGGCTACACCTGCTTCCAGGAGTGGCATCGTCATCTCCCACACCTCAGAAACAGGACGGTCAGGCCCTGGGCCCCCTTCCCTTCTCTTACTGCCACCCCCATCCGAGGAGGAAGGGTGCGGAGAGACAAACTCTTCCTACCAGTCAGGCCCCACCTGAGTGCCCAGGTCATCC
Source organism: Tonatia bakeri (assembly GCA_004024845.1). Lineage (NCBI taxonomy): Eukaryota > Metazoa > Chordata > Mammalia > Chiroptera > Phyllostomidae > Tonatia > Tonatia bakeri. The sequence continues at coordinate 10,877 of PVIA01008404.1, read as the reverse complement.
CCACCTTTGTCTAAGAACAGGGGCCAGAGTCGGGGACCCAGTGGTGTCTAGGAAGTGATTCCTGCCATCTTAGGGCAGGTACCTGACCCCCACTCCTATCCAAGATCAAAGTCCTCTCCTCCAGAGTCATTCCATAAATATTTACTGGGAGCCTAAGGTGAGCCCAGCAGTGAGCCATGAATGGTGGGAGACCCAAGAAGGAGCAAGCCAAGATCCCTGGGCCCCACGAGGTTACAATGGGGAATGAATCAAGGTCAATTACAATCAGCACTGTGCAGAGGGCAAACCAATGGCTCAAGTGAGCTTGGAGGAGGAAAGAGTGATACACCCCCAAATGAGGTGGGAGCATCAGACCAGACACCAGTACCCAGCTCTTGCTCCCCATCCTCACTGTATTCCAGCTACATGGGCTTTCTGTCCCCACTTGGGTCTGTGCGCTAGCTGTTCTCTCTGTCAGGAAGTCATTGCCCTGGATGTCTGCATAGCTAACGCCTGTCATCAGTCAGGTTTCCATTCTCATTTCCTTGGAGAGCCTCCACCCTCACCCTACCACACTGACCTATTTTTATTACCTCCACAGGACCAAGGCTGTTCACTTGTCCACTTGTCTCTCTCAATTACTGCAGTGTGCAGTCTCTGAAACAGAGTTCAGCACCAGCAGGTGCTTAGTAAGTATTCATGGAGTGGAGGACTCACACATATCTGCATTGGAACTGGTCTGGGAGGAGGATCAGCAAGTCACTAGGAAGCAGGTGGGAAGGACATTGTAGCTAAGGAGCTGTCCCTTCCATTTGGGGGCAGATTAAAAATCTGCAGATTCTTTCCTGCACTGAGTCACAAACCCGACTCTAAGAGCCCGCAGCTCTGGGTCCCAGCTGCTTCTCCTTCCTAAAGTATTTGGGTCTTTTCTTAGCTGAACTCCCCCTTGCAACAGGACGTGACTGCACACCCTCTGGAGCCCTGCTGGCCTCCTAGGCAAAAGCTCTTCATTGGCCAATGTCCTCACCCAGAAATGGGCATATTACTATACCAAACAATAACAACAGCAACAGATACATATGTTGAAGGCCATTTGCTAGATTCATTACTAAGCACTTTACATACATTTTCTCATTTCAGCTTCAAAACACCATGAGGAAGAGATGATTATCATGAACATTTTACCAATAAGGAAACTAAGGCACAGAAACGTTAAGCCCCTTGTCCAAGGCCACACAGCTAGGAAGTGGCAAAGCTGGAATTAGAACCCAGGGAGCCCAACCAGGAGGCCCAGGGCCAGGCATTCTGCTTCCCCCTTGGACCTGTTTAGTGGGCGGGGTCTCTGCAGAGAGCAGTTTGACAGCCAACCCCAGAGAGCGAGCGGGAAGCTCCAGGGCCACGGCTGCTGGGCGTCTCAACCGGGCTCTAGACCTGAATTCCTGACCTAATTTTCTTAACTTCAGCACAGGCCTGAACATTTACTATCAGTCACATTCATCTTGTTAGTCCTGGTTCATCCTTCTGCCCGGCTGCCATCATCTGGAATCTTGATTTTATCCTACTGTACAGTCGTCATTCCTCTCCACTCTACATCATTACCAGGAACCAGCTGGCCTTCCTTTTAAGTCTTCCTCCAAGTCACTGATCTAACCATTCATTTGGAGTGGGTCTAGGACAAGCAAAGCCCTGTGCTCACCACTGAGGCCCCTGTCCCCGCTGTTGTCAGCCCCGGAATCTATAAGCACCCTTTAGGGTGGAACTGCTGTGAACCCACCTACCTCTGCCTAGCCGTTATTTTCCCAGCATTCCCCTAAAATCAGCCCCAAACCCAAATTAATACATAACTGTAAAACACTGTAAATAACACCTCTGCAGCATGTCTAATCCCAGGTCTGCTCCTGACTCGAGACCCTCTCTGGCCTTGGTTTCTCCACTCAGTCCCACGAAGGGGTTGCAACGGGTAATCCTTGTCTGTCTCAGCGATGTCCTGGCAGCTGAGCTCCCAAACTCCTGGAACCCGTTCCCCCTAGCCAGAGGGGAAAAGGAAGGAATTTCTCCGGCCTGGCCACCTCCAGCACCCCTCACGGGCCAAACCCCACCCTTGGCGGTCCAGGGAGAGAAAGCGTTGGCTGCCGCAGTTGGGAGCTTCCGCTGGCAATGCAGTCCCTACCCTCAGGCTCCCCCGCTTCCAAGCAGGACTCCCGGCGTAGCCCCAGCCCACCCCAGCGTATCCTCAAGACCCTCTTCTTCCCAGGCCTCTCCGGGACCAAATGACCTCCTCTCCACCCGGCCCCCTCACCTGGCCTGGCGAGCTCGGCTTGCCTCTCCACCCCACGCCTTCCGGGCTCGCACACCAGCCGGCGGGGTGGCAGCTCCGAACCGCAGGGGTGCACATGCCCAAGGTTCGAGGACGCCACGCGAGGCCCCAAGCAGTTCCGCCGCCGCCTGGCGCTTCAGCGCCGCGCCCCCAGGAAGCCCCCCACCCTGAAGTTCCGGCCTCAGCTGCGTCCTCCCCCCACCCCGCCCCGCGCCCCCGCGGCCGCCGGCGCCGCTGTCCCAGCCCGGGGTACGCCTCCCCCGGCAGGCGGGCTGGGACCGTGACGCGCGCTCATTGACGTCTCCGGAATCCCGGCTGCGGCGGCGGACGCAGCCTCATCAATGGGGCTAAAAATAGAGGCGCCCGGAATAGTCGCGAACGCCCCGCCCCGCGTCCCCCCATCCCCAGCACGCGCGCTGAACACCCAGTTACATAATCCACCCCGCCGCAAGCTGAGCTGGGGGGTGCTGTTTTTCAGGAGAGGGTTCTGTGCTCTTGCTAACACCATCTGAGGCAGCAAACTTGCAGCTAACGTATAAATTTACCCGGGGCTTCCCCCGAGGAAGAGGTGGAAAAAGTGAGGCCCAGAGAGGCTTAGCAGCAGCATAAAATCACACAGCAATTAAGCTGGCTTGAGAGGACAGGGAAACGACTATCTGAGGCCTGGGCACCCTCACAACATTGCTTGGCCTGCATGCCACCCCAAGGGCAATGAACCTAGCTAGAAGGGTGCCCAGGGAAGTGGTTAAGCCCTAGGACCCAGGGCAATCAGTCAGAAGGCAATTTCTTACATAAAGAAGCAGACTTCTTGGGAGGGTAAAATTTCTTCCGAAGAGAAGAATTCCCAGAGACTAGAGTGTGCAGGCAGGGGCAAGTCCCCCAGGGGATTGGGATTCACTGATCTGGTTGCTCCCTTAATGCTGTGTGACCTGGGGCAAGTCTCTTCCCACTCTGAGCCTCAGTTTCCTTACCTCAAAATGGGGATGATAATATTACCCACCTTTTCTGTTTTGGGGGAGAACTGAACAGCTATAGGGGTGCCTTGTGCACAGTAGGCGCTCATAATCTCCACCTATCTCCTCTGACTTCCTCGATGGGCAGGAGTACTTAGTGCAAGAAATACCCAGAGGCTCACTCCGGTGGCCAGGAAGCCCTGAGTGGCCCACCCTCATCTGACCATGGTCTCCCAGCACAGGCCTCCCTAGAGGGGCCTTCTAAGGACCTTCTAACAGTGGGAGTGCTTAGAAGGTTTCTCTCTCTCTCACCTGACTGAACACTCTGGAAATGGGAGAACCATCTTGCTCGGAGCAAATCTTTGTCCAGCAACCTCCCACTTAGCAGTGGCTGGTTCAGGGAGGCCAGGTCGAGGCTGGAGCAGGGGGGGCTGGGAGCTGTCTGAGTGGGGTTGAGGTTACCATGTCTGCTCCTGTACTGCTAGGCAGGCAGGGCCTTGGGAAACACCCAGTCAGCGGGACCCAGTCCTGTGCTCTGCTTCACCAGCCACCAGTGCCTGCTCATTTTGGGAACCATCTTAAATTATGAGCATGCCATCCAATCCTCAGCACCCAGCAAGTCCCACGCAGCAAAGAATCTCCTCTGCATTCAAAACTCTCCAAAAGAGGTCCCACATCTCCACTCAGCCCTCATTCCAGGGGCCACATTCCTCTCCCCTCCCCCTGCCAACTCCCAGAAATCCTTTTCCCAGACCTGTCCTAACCTCCTGCTACAAATCTGAAGCCTCTTTCCCTTGTTCTCCATAACAATCCCAAGAATCTCTGGTTTGTCTCAAAATCATCTCTCAGGACCTTTTACATTTTTCTTCCATAACCAAGGATTAGGTCAAAATAGAGATAAAGAAACTGAGGCTTGAAAAATGGCAAGGGCACCCTGGTCAAGCAGTTCAGTTGGTTGGAGCGTCATCCCATACTCCAAAAGGTCATGGGTTTGAGTCCCAGTCAGGGCACATACCTAGGCTGCAGGTTCAGTCCAGGTCGAGGTGACTACGGGAGGCAACCAATTGATGTTTCTCTCTCACACTGATGTTTCTCTCTCCTGATATGTCTGTCTCTGTCTCTCTTTCAAAATAAAAATTTTAAAAACCCCACAAACCAAACTCCCTCCCCCCATATCCTCATGCGAGGATTAAAAAAGCAAAATGACAAGAGTTGGGGAGCCATAAGACTGGCTTTTTCCTCCCCATCACCTCCTCCCCTTTCTACCCCAGGAGTGCCTTCCAAATGGACTTTTTAAAGAAGCCACTACCCCCACCTCTCCTTCTTCTTTTTCCAGAAATCTAACTTTTGAAATTGATTTTAAAAATATTTGCCTGTGTAGGAGAAATACATTTCTTTGGACAGGAAGAGTTTTAAAAAAAGGCTTAGTTACCAGTTTTTCCATGAAGGTTTCCAGCCCACAGAGGTCTCTCCCTTCTATAAATACTTTAGCACAACTTGGCTTTATTATATACTCTCCTGTTTTATAATCAAGTAAAATATTTATGAAAATATGTGACGCTAAAACACACCTGTGTGGCTCACGACAGCAGTGTGAGGCGGTGGGGTGACGGGCTCAAGAGGCCTTGGACCGACACCGGTTCCACTATCAGTGCCTGCGTGAGTGACTTCAGGGAAGTCACCTTCTCTGAGCTCAGCTTCTTCATTTGAAGCGCAAGGATGGCAACACAACCATCTCACAGGGCTGTCACGAAGAAGGCATCTGTGCTGGCAGATATAAAGAACGGCAAGGAATCTGGCACACCGTAGCAGACCTGCCATTTGCACACAGGCCTTGAGGGGGAGCCAGGCTGGGGAACTCATCTGAAAGCTGCACGTGGAAAGCACCCACCGGGGCTTTACTCAGCTGGTGTTTGGGGGCTCGAGGACCTGCACAGGTGATGGGGGCAATGTCACCTCTTAGTGTCATTACACTTGTCCGGTACCTTTCAGCCCCCTCGTTGTCTCCTCGCCTCAAGGTGCTCAGCTAGTCAGCGGTCAAACCAGAACCACAGTCCAGGTCTTCTGACTTCCAGGTGAGCGCTCTAGTTTCTATCTGCCATCTTGTTCCTTCATACCATAGCCCCTTCTCTTTCCACACAAATTCCAGTAACTACCACACAGCCCCCTATCGCCCATAGGAAAACTGAGGGAGGAAAAGGTCAACTATTCACATGGCTCAGGAGCTAGGACCAGAGGGGAAAACAGATGCCCTGGCCAGGGCAGTCCCACATTCTGGAAAATTCCTAAAGGAGGACAAGATTGTGTCACAGAAAGCTGGTTCCTAAGCTGATGGAGAGGCAGGACACAGAGCAAGTTAAAACATATTGCCAAGAGGTCCAAGAGGAAGCCTCCCAGAGGCCTCGCACTGGCATTGGGGTGGAACCTGGAGGGGTGATCCAGGGGGCCTCCCTGGAAAAAGAGAACATGGGGTACAGTGTGAAGGGAGAGATTGGACCAAGCAAGTCAGAGAGAATGGAGGGTATCACTCCAAGGAAAAAGGCTGACCTCAAAGTTCATAGCACTAGGGTGGGGGCAAGGTTTAGATCCTGAGGGTGGTTAAGCACCTGGACCCAGGTCAATCAGCCAGACCCTTAGTGGTCTTTCCCATATGCCCCTCCATCTCACAGAAGTAGAAACACTTCCCTAACTTCACCCAGTCAGGGAAACACCATTCCACCTCACCTCCCCCTGGCCCACTGGGGGCAGGGTAAAAGCATGTGAAGGGGGTTTTCCAGCCCAACTGGACCCGGAAGGGGCTCCCCTGCCCAGGCTCTGGCCCTGAGTGAGGAGAGGGACAGTGGACGGGATTCCCTTAGAGGTTCCCTTCCTTATCTTGAGGATGGAGAAATACCTGGCTGGGGTGCCTCCACCCCTCCCCAGGTTTAGAAGCAATTAAAGGGGAGAAACTGGGGGCACAAAGACAAGGCTTTGCTGGGGCTGTCCCAGGGATCGAGGGCCTTCGAGGGACACCGCGGGGATGGAGCTACCTGTTCTGAATTATATACAGGGTGAGGAGGACCAACTGGGGGCTTTTTTGAATTGCCTCCACATTTGCTCTTCCCTGGTTGCCATGGAAGGCCGACAGGGCCAGCGCGGAAAAAGTGGCCAGGGTCACCAGGCTGGAATTAAAGCCAATATATCTCCTAAATGCAAGCCGGGATCTTTAATAATAACAAACAGAAATCTTCTGTAACTATTTTTTTATTACAAAATCAAACACGTTCGTGGTAAACAAATGCAAAACGTTAAAGAACTACGTGATTTACGAAGTGAGAGGCCGGTAATCGATTCCCAGCGGAGTCGAGTTTGGTAATCTGGTGTCGGCTTCCAATTGTGTCCACGCCTCTAAAGATCGGATCTGGCGCCGCGGGCCCCCTTCGAGGAGCCGGGACCGGAACGCCGGGCCGGAAGTAAAAGGGCCAGGGCCCGCTGCAGCGCCGCGGCCGCGGTCGTGCCTCACGTCGCGTTCCCGGGGGCGGCCGCTCTGGCCCGCGCCAGGCCCGGCTGGGCCGGCTGGAGCCGGGGGAAGCCGCTACGTCACAGGGCTGACCCGAGGAAGCCCACGCTGGGTCCAGCCAGGATTCCATTACATCACCGGCGGCGCGGAGCGGTCGCAGGGCAAACACTGCGGCAAACCATTGGCCGCCCTTCCAACCAGTAGCATGAGAGTATGCAAATCAGCCATGGAGCGTTCTCTCCCTTTGGGCCTGGTGTGCGCAAATGGAAGTCTCTGTGAGCATGGGCGCTTTGGATGCAGACGGAAAGGGGCCCGAAATCCCTAGGCGGCTGGTTTGGGATTTGCCATCCCAAATCGGGTCCAGCCAGCCCTGAAGAGAATGGAGTGTAATGAAGGGTCAGCGCCCTTAATTCTCCAGGTGTCTTTCCAGTTAGACGCTGCTTTTTGGAGATTCAGGTTAACCTAAGAAGTGGTGCAAAAATTATTTAGGTCAATTTAGAAAGGAGAAGGCAGAAATAAGAAATAAAGAGATACAGAAAGCTGGAACATACTTTGGAGAACACCTAGGCCAACCCTCTCACTGGGGACACATTAAAGAACACATCAGACATAGCCCCTGGCCCAAGTGTACAGCCCCTTAGGGGAGACTAATGTTAAATTATCTTGCAAATAAGTAATAGTGCCATAAAGAGAAAACGAAATGCAACATGCCAATGAGATATTTAAAGTGGAGCTGTCATTCAAAGGGGTGGGTGGTGAATAAGGGAAGCTTCTCCCAGGAAGTAATTTTTCAACTGAGGAATATTTGTCAGGTGGAGAATGGGGGGAAATGGCATGAGTTCCGGGGAGAGTAGACAATATAAGGGGAAGCCCAGAGTGGGACAGAGCTTGGTTCATTCAACAGCAGAACAGGTGAATAAGTGGTGGCGGGGAAGACAGAGAGAAGTGCCTAGGCCAGCCCAGTGGGGTCCTGTACTGGGCACTATCCTTGCTGTGTTTCTTTTTCCTTCTTTCAACAGCCCTACAAGGTGTGTGCAGTGCTGAGGGAACTGAGGCTCCAAGAGGTTAAATAATGTGCCCCATGTTGCACACCTGAGAAAGCAGAGTGTGGATATGTATCCAGGTCGATGTAGCCCCAAAGCCTATGCATTGAACCACTAGTATTGCCTCCCAGAGTGGAGTCTGAGGTTCAGAGAGGTGAAGTTATTTACCCCAAATTCCATGGTTTGCAACAGAGTTAGGATGCCCAGAGAGGTCTGAAGGTTTTTCACTGGGCTGTGAAAGGGAGCAATCATGGGGGGGGGGGGGTGCGGGGGCGTGAGAGATAGAAAGGGTCCTCCCGGTGCAAACCTCGGGGTTTGCTAGAACTTGCCCAGAGCTTGAGGTTTTCTGACACGAAGAGAGGTAGAAGTTTTTAAGTATCTGTCCCTGGGGGGCTGCTGCTGGCCAGCAGGCCCCTGCCTTCCAAGCTGTAGGCTTTGGCCTGCCCAGGCAGCTGGGATTAGCTGGATCTTTTGTGCTGTCCCAGTTGCCAAGCAACACCATCCCTCCTGAGCTCACTGTCGGGAACAGCTCTGGTTACCAGTGACGACTCCCAGGGGAACACCTGGAGAGATCTGGAGGCAGGAGGCAGAAAGGCTAAGCCCTTCCCTTACAGGTTTACCTGGCAGTGGGGCGGGTATCCCCTAGCTTTCTGGTGTGCCTTTGGGACCCTGTCTCCCCTGTGCCTCCACTGTGGGCTCAGAAGTGCAGGACTCATAGGCACACAAGGAAGGTGGCACGGGCATGGGCAGCACCTCGGCACAGGCAGGGCCTTTGAATGAGTCTGGCTACAGGAGATTAGTGGAAATTCCTGCCTCCACATCTGAGCCCCAGAAGAGCAGGGACATGTGTATGTGTGTGTGTGGCCATCCAATCCATCACTGAGTAGGCAATGTCATGAGGAAGGTGGACACCTCGCCCACCTTCCATCACCCCCTTGTGAAAAGTCCCGCCCTTCCCCACCTGAAGATGGGCAGTGCCTCTTTGTTGGGGAGTCATGGGTAGAGAAGTCCTCACTCCCTGGCTGTGCCTAGCCCACTGACCAACGTAGGGAGAAATAATTGAATGAGTTAACTGTTATGTAATTTAAAGCATTGGAGCAATACTTTTATCTTTTTAAGGAGAGGGTTTTTTTTTAAAGGACTAGGTATCTTAAAGGCATAGAATTGGAATGCCCATGATCATAATTCTTAACATATCATCACCGTATGCTGGGAGAATAGCCTCCCATGCCCCAGTGGTCTGCAAAAGTCTGTTCAAGTTGCTCTCAGATATAGGGGTGTGTGCGCCTGGCATCTAGAAGGGGCAACAGAGCGTGTGGGCACCTCCTTGGATCCAGGGGCCATGAGTGCAGTGACAGAGTAAGCTGCAACATAAGAGGTGTGGGCATGAGAGTGGGATGCAGCCTCCAGTAGCCCCCGTCCCATCCCCAGTTTCTCAGGCTCTCCATGCTCTCTGTGGGATCCTCAGCAGAAGACACCAAGGAGCGGAGCTCCCAGCTCTCCCTGGTGTAGGCTGCAGAAATCCCAGCACACTTTCTCTGGGCAAGTCTTGGGCTCCCAAAACCTAGGGAGGCTGCCATGGGCATGGTGTGGCTGTGAGCTACCTCAGCCACTCAGGCTTGTGAGTGGGATAGTCCCTCAGACACTCACACCATAAATGTCCAGACACAGAGTCACTTTGGAACTGTCCTCTGCAGGCCAGGCAGTGCCCGCTCCCATGGAGGGCTGGGTAATCTGAGCGGCTGGCAGGCCTTCAGGTCACTTCAGACACAGTCAGCTGATGCTCCTGGGGCCATTCATCATGCCCCCAGCCCAGCCCAGCCCTGCCATGGCTATTTCCAGTCTCCGGGTATGAAGCAGATTATATAACAGGCTGGAAGCCAGGGGCTGGACTATCTTCTCAGTAGGGGCGCTGTGGCAAGAGATGGGGCCTCTCCCGCCCCCCAATGTCAGGCCAACCTCTCGGAGCCCCATTCTCCCTGTGGAGACATACAGTGGGGGAGCTACACATCTGCTGGAATCTCTGTGGACGGCCTGGTGTCTACCAGCACACTTTCACCCTCTCTCTCCCAACCTGGCCCAGAAGGTGGTACAGCCTCCTTCCTCCCAGGAATCTGAGGCCACCAAGTAGCTTCTTCTTTACCCACTCAGCCCTGGGCAGCCCCTGTTCTCTCTCTCTCCCATGACCCTCAGAGGAAGAGGCGAGTGCGTTTGCTGCTGGCCCCACTGAGAGAACCCTGTACTCATCTCTGCAGCCCCTTTCTGACTCTGGCGGGGCCTGAAAGTTTGCACTGTGTGGTTAAGCAGGGTTCAAATACACTTTTTCACATTGTGGCTTTGTAAACTTATTGGGTTTCAGTTTGCATCTGGGAAATAGAACAATAATATCTTCTTCTCAGTACAGTTGTGACCATGGGGGCTAAGGAGCTCATTCCAGGAGGCACAACGCTCAGGTCTGAGTCTCAGCCCTACCTGTGTGGCGTGGGCAGGCTACTGAAGCTCTCCAGGCCTCAGTTTCCTCCTGAGCGGATGCAGACAGGGGTACCGCCCACCCCCAGAGCCCTGAGGATCCCGTGAGGCTCTGTGCATAAGTCACTCACACAGCGCCTGGCACAGGTCGGCACCCATCTAAGTGTTGGCTATAATTAGACAATGTTTGGAGATCACGTTCCTCAGCCTTGGCTCCTAATAAGCTCTTGGTGAGAGGTAGATGTTATTTTTAGCTTCTTCTTTCTCCTTCACCATCTTCATCCTCTTTATAAACCCACCTTTATTCAGCTGTGCGGTTCCCTGTAAGCGCCCTCTAATCACTCCTCTTTTGTAGCTAATCTGCTGACACCACCAATAAAGACCTGTATAAATTACATTTGTCTGGAGTTTACCTTCACAAAAATATTTCTTTTTTTTTATTTTTATTTTTATTTTTTTATTTAAATGAATGTTCAAGTACAGTTTTCTCCCCCTTACTCCCATTCAAGCCCTCCCACCCACTCTCCCTACCTCCCACCCAATCAAGCCCTCCCAACCCCCCTCCCTACCTCCCTCCCATTACCACCCTCCCCCTAGCTTTTATCCATGTGTCCTTT